>JAPYZL010006533.1:0-13955 GCA_030522825.1 Platygaster orseoliae | reverse complement strand
CAGGCCCGTATCCAGCTTTCTTCCGTCCTTGTCGTGAGATGCCTCTAAGCGCGCAGGATTGACAAAGACACAAGGAGGGGGTCGAACCCCCTCCTTGTGTCTTTGTCAGTCCTGCACGCTTAGAGGCATCTCACGACAAGGACGGAAGAAAGCTGGATACGGGCCCGAAACTTGGACATAATGTTTTTGATATTATGTTTTGGACATTACCTTAAAAAACCCCTCTTGATTGAAGACTTGCTTCCGTGAAAATGAATTAAGACATGTACTAATTTTAAGATAATATTCGAATTCCAATTCTCGCCTCAATTTTCTTGCATCTTCAAACAAGATCTATTTTCTAGATTACATCAATTTCAAAAATCAATCAGAATGACTCATTTCATCCTTCTCCCAAGATTACGATACAATAACCCCATCACCTCCCCACAAATCCATAAAACACCTCAAAAACACGCCAAACATTCCTGAAACATCTTCTCCACCTTCTCCACTTCAAACCTCAACCCCTGAAACCCATTCTTCCCTCCTAAAATATCCTTCCTCAAGCCTCGTCAATAGGCTCCCCAGCCTCAACGCGCAAGCCCCATTGAACTGGCGTGCGAGGTAAAAAGCTTCTCCGAGGGTGCCTGGATGCGTCGCATTACCCCACTACCAGGCAAGTCCGAGATTGGACGAAGCATTCACGTTGGAAGTACCCAGTTGGGTTGGATCAATCGGCAGAGGTGGAGTCTGAACCGCCTCAGAGGGGGAAAGCGAGGGGCCGACCGGGTTCCGTGGGTCGGGCCTGGTTTCCCTGAACCGCGATCCCTGCGACGCCGGGCTCACTCCGAGTCGAGTTGAGCCCCTGCGTGGTCGGACGCGCTGCTCTCGCGTGCCAATATCGAAATCGCGTGAAAATCGAAAACCCCCCTCTGCCCCCCCCTGTGATGGAATTCTCGAGTTTGAGTGACCGCGTTGACATTTTTCGAGGAATTTGAACGCGGGTCCTTTCAACCCCGAGTGTTTTCGGACCGGGTTTGACCTTGAGTTGGAGTTGACAAGGATAAGTGCGAGTTCAACCGGGGTGAGTTTGAATGGTGGTGACGCGAGTGCGAAACGATCGGCTGTGAAACCGTCGACGAGGCGCCCGGGGTGTCGTCGTCGCCGAAGTCACCCGGCCCCGGAGCGCTTTCTGCCCCGTGTACGGCTCGGCTCCACGGCGGGACTTACCCCGCGAGCGCAGCCACCCTGATGGGGGTATATGAGGAACGCGCCCCTCCCAATATCGGAATGCACTGGGTGAGTTTAGTTTATTCCGAATTTCAAGGGGGAAACTTTGTTTTGGAATTTTCGAAGTCGTGGTTTATTGAGCACTGTGTTCGTTGTGCACTGGATAGTTGAGCACATTTTTCAGAAGTTATTTACTGTAATTCCGAAAATTTAAAGAATAAGTGCACGATTATTCCGTGCACCATAAATTTGTGCACAATTGACACGATGCCATTTGAAGATGGCGAGGAAGTTATTGTTAGGCAGAGAAATTCTCAAGTTGTAATTTCGAGTTGACATGATGAGCACTGTGTTGATTGTGCACTGGAAAATTGAACACATTTTTTAGAAATTTTTTACTATAGCTCTAAATTTGAATAAAAAAGGCGTCAAAGTTCCTGATTTATCAAATATATAGTTTGAATTTTTTTTTTTTTTCGTCTTGTGTACGAATTCATTATAATATGCACAATCATCTCGTGCACCATGAACTTGTGCATAATTGACACGATGCCATTTGAAAAAGGCAAGGAAGTTATTGTTAGACAGAGGTTAGAATTTCGACTGGGAAACTTTGTTCTAGAATTTTTATAATCATGGTTTATTGAGCACTGTGTTCATTGTGCACTGGACAATTGAGCACATTTTTTAGAAACTATTTACTATAGCTCTAAATTTGAATAAAAAGGATGTCAAAGTTCCTGATTCATCAAGTATATGGTTTGAAATTATTTTTTTATCTTCTTGTGTACGAATTCATCATAATATGCATAATTGACACGATTACATTTGAAAAATAAGGCCAGGAAGTTATTGTTAGACAGAGAAATTCCCAAGTTGTAATTTTTAGTTGACGTGATGAGGACGACTCGTGATAAGTAGTGCAATGCTTTTTTCGGTTATTTGCAGCGAGTGATGAATTTCAAACTAAAACACTTGTTTCGAAAAATCTAATATAAATGTCGAAAAAATCAATAGCGAAATACAGCAAATTGAGCAAATAGAAAAAAGGATTAGGAAAAATTACATTTTATTACATTTTATTACATCATGTTCATGTAATAGAGTATAGGAATTTTCCGGGAATCATAGTCTTCCGTTTACAAAAAAAATGCGATTTTCATTTGCTCTTGCAATAATTATTGATATTAAACTTTTTTATAAAAGAATGTTGTTTAGTAATTGAATTTTAAATCGGTATCCTAAAAAATTTATTGTATTAGATTAGCAGAAACTCTAACGATTTTGTTCCTGATAACAAGAAAAAAAAAACCAGTAACGTATGATTAAAAAAATGAAAAATCAAAATTATTTTCTGCTAAATAAGTAAATAAAATTTTCTGAAATTTAAAATAAATAACAAAAATGGAATGAATGAAAAATGGTGTTTCTGCTTAAAAATAAAAAATAATTATTATACGAAACTTGAGATAATAAAATTATTCATCAATCTGATAAGTCGTAATTCTTTTTTAATATTTTTCAACTGATAATCACGATTCCATTGCGATGATTAACTTAAAAATTTTTTTTTTACTTTGAAAATTTTAAATAACTAATTATATACAAAAGATTATATGATTCAGAGTGTTTCAGTAAAAGAATGAAATAATTAAATACAAACAATTAATTAATTAAATTGTGAATAGATCTATAGAAAATCTTCCGAGGGTTAAAGTACTCAATTTATTTTGGAGAAAATGTAATCAATATTTTCCCATGCGAAAAGTTGTATTTTTTTAATGTGCCTGATTCCTTTTTTTTTCAAAATCCATAATTTCCTTCCGAAAAATTTTTATTTTTTTTTTGCCCTTTCAAAGCCTTAAAAAATAATTATTTCTACTGATGAAGAGAAAGTTAAAGTTTTTGTCTTGCAGAAATTTGAAGTCATTTGTGTATAAACAATGTCTTTTTTTTAATAACTATATCTTTTTTCCGTGTTTGTTGCTTTGAAAATCGCTCTAACAATATTACACTTCACTTGATTGATTCTTCGATGAGAAATTTTATAAGAAAACATTTAAATTTCGACTATTAAGGAGTCCGTCGGAAATAAGTACTCCAACCTGCTATATTTATTTATAGTTAGGCTTTTTTCACGAAGAAAAAAATTTAATTTCCAATAAAAACAAACTGACATGAACTTTATATATAAAACACATGAAACATATATTTGTAGAAATTTCAATAATCTTTCTTGAAAAAAATATTCAACAATCCACCAAAACTCGTGTACAAATTGTACTGAAATTACAAACAAAGGAAAGAAAATGTATTCCTTAAAATTTTTTGAACTTCTAGCCATTCTTTTTATAATGACAAATAACTATTGCATTTTTGTCGTAACATAAACCTATTATCAAATACGACATTATTTTTACGAATTTCAGGATTAAAAACATTCGATCTTTTCAATGTGTCCAATCCCGAAGGCTACTTTTTTTAAATGTAATAACAATAAAATAATAAAAAAAAAAAAACACTAGGAGCTCAACTTATTCATATTTGTGAATGAAAGGCTTTACTTACTATTTTGACGCCCCGCATTTTTCTGGGCCCTCGATCACAATGTTTTGTGTATGTTGACAGAAATATTTCTTTCTATACCAACTAAACATTCTGTTCCCGTTCCAAAAAGATTGTTTTGAATGGGATTACGAGAAGTATTTTTTGGAAAAGAAAAAAGTTTTCACCACCACCGACAATTAATCTCTTTAACCTGCTTTGAACGTTAGAAAATCTCCTGCAGTTCTATCAATAGGGAGCTTCGAAGAGCATCCGGTTTTTACGACTCGTGTAATATCCTCTGAGATAAGAATCTGCCGCTTATTTCACGAGATTCTCAGATTCTAGGAAAAATCGGATTCCGTGTGTGAAAACGTTGAGGATTTTTGTCAGACGTGAATTTATCGGTTGAAAGATTGACAATCTCCTGAAAAATTAAGTTATGAAATAAATTTTAAAAGTCTTTGATTTTCATATATACATTCGTACACTCAGTTTAGAATTAAGTCAAGCCAAACAACTTGATATATCGGATAACCAGAAAAAGTCTTTTTTCACAAAAAACACGTTTCTCCGTGACTTTTATCATCGCCACCATTATCAGACATAAAACACTACAAAAAAAGGCAGCAACCTCTTTCGAATCCGCCCGATAAACGCGTCATTGTCAATTTTGATGAAAACAAGAAGTAAAAGAAGATCGAATTTTTCTGCCACCGTATCGGAGCGCTTTGCTTTCAGCACCATTGACATTTATACATGGCGACGATAAGACCAAATGCATATGTCATGTTTTTAAATCGTTAATTATTTATTGGCCTTGCGTGTTTATCTCTTCTTCCTTCTGTTACACTTTTGTAAATACAGTGCAACAATTATTTCGATTTGTCGTGTTTCTTTTTTCCAGTTGTTTTTACTCGTAACAATCTTCAAAATTTGTTTCTCATTGTGCATGAGACGACGAATTTATGATAGAATCACAAGTTCACGTTTTTCGTTTATTGAGCGTCGATAAGTTTCAGGAATATACCTTGAACTTTTGTTAACGTTCTCCGAAGCAATGATTATTTTAAGTTGAGTGAGATTTAAGAATCTTGCAACGGCGTGTCTGGCAGCGATAGCACATTTTGCGTTGTACCAGCTGTAATTTATTCGCATAGTGCGAAGATATCCATCGTCGCTTTCGACGGTTTCAGAGTCTCTGCGTGGAATCTTACAAAACGTACGTCAAAAAAAAAGGAGAATTTTATCAGTTATTATATATATAGTGTTCCTTATGTAAATATTGAAGCTTCCGGATTATGAAAAAACTGTTTGGAAATTGAGAGTCATACAAAGATACTTTGAAATCGTTAAATTTATAGAAAATTTTTGTTATTAAATGAACCTAATAAAATATGGAAAAAAATATTACTGAATTTGGATAATAATAAAAAATCATAGGTTTTTCAAGTTCCTTACAAAAAGCTGAGAGTTTGGAATGAAAAAAAATGAACTTTTTTGGGCTCCAAAGGATCGAAAATTCGTAATATAATTGACGTGATACAAAAAAAAATTCGAAGGCTCAAAATTTTCGATGTTTCAAGCCTTACTCTTTTAAAAATTGAAGAAATGTATAACTTTGATAATAAATATCTATATAACGCAGAGTATTTATTCATTATATAAATACAATGATGTTTACACATTACTAAGATTTAGGAAATAATTTACTATATTTTTTTTTTAAATCATTCATTTTCACGAAGATCCAGAAAATAAGCAATATTTGATTAGAAAATTTGTTAAACATTAAATTTTTCTGCAAAATTACAAGTTCAAGAATTGAAAATCCAGAAACTGTGGCTAACAGAATTTTTCATTCAATCATAAAAAAAAATTTGCATATTTATGATAGACTTCTTATAATGTTCATATTCACATAAATATTTACATAAATAAATGTTCACATCCTTAAAAATCTTTTCATTATCTATAGATATGTACAAAAAATGATGTTCAGTAACTTAACAGTTCAGACAAATTTGTTACTCGATTTGGTTTCAATTTAGATTTATGGAATCTCAATCTCGAAAATCTACTCTTTAAAATTCAAAGATATTTAACACATCTTGGAAGTTTTATCGAAATTCTAAACAAAAACATGTATTACTAACCGAAAACAAAGGAACCTTTTTCGGCTCTAAAGGATCGAAAAATCATTTAAATTATCATTAAAGTGATAAACAAATATTAATACTTCAATTTTCGAAGGCTTAGAATGTTCGATGGTTTAAGTTTTATTTTTTAGAAAAATGTTACAATGTATAACTTTCATAAATGACACTAAATATCTTTAAAATGCAGAGTATTTATTCATTAAATAAATACAAAAATTTTTATACTTTGTAGCATTACAAAGAATTCAGGATATAAACAATATTTGATAACAGAATTTGTTACACAATCAATTATTCTAAAAAACTACACGTTTATTAATTAAAAATGTAGGAAAGGTGTGTTACAGAATTTTAAATTTAATTATAAAAAAAGTTTACATATTTATGATTGATTCATTCACTTTAAAAAGTCCATCTTATTTTAAGATGCAACAAAATAAGGAAAGGATTAGAAATTCATATGATATCTAGAATTCAGTTCATTAAAAAAATTTTTTTCAAGCAATATAGTCTTTAATCAAGAGTATGTGTCTTGAATCAAGAACTATATCTGAAAATTATGTTGAATTTTTTCAATTTAAGAATTGTCTGCTTAAAATTAATTGTAAACATGGATTAAATTTAAGATAATTTTCGAATAATAAGACGTGCCTTGATTTTGTTGTATTTTAAAATAAGATTCGATTTTTACAGTGTAAAAATGTTCATATTCACATAAATATATAGATAAACTTATCTTAACATCTTTGACAATCTTTTGATCATCTAAAGATATGTACTGCAAAAAATGATTTTTAATATTTTTACAGCTAAGACTAATTTGTTACTCGATAAGTTTAAATTTACAGATAAGGAATCACAATCCTCAGAATCATCCCTTTTTGATTTCATGATATTTAACACTTATTAGAAATTTATTCGAAATTCTATATATTCAGTACTATACGAAAACAAAAAAAATTACATTTTCATACATAAACATACATTATCCAATATTACTAAATTTTTTTTAACCTCAGTTTTAGGTGAAAATAATTAAATAATTTGTTTTTTATTTTTATTTATTTCTTAAAAGTTTGTAACTTCGGACAAACATTAGATTTTTTAAAAAGAAATTTTCTTGTAGTCGTTAAAAATATTAATTTTACCTTCAAACTTTCTGTAATTTCCTTTTCGCTTAGTTATTTTAAATTATTTAACTCCAAAAATTCCTCTCAGTTTATAGAATTGAGCTCAATCATAATCTTGAAAATTTCTAACAAAAATATGCACTCGTACTCTTGGAATTTGAACGGCGGGATTATATCGTTTAGGGTGACGCTGGGTTATCACAAACACATAACGGCGCTCAGTCCAAGTACATCTTTGAAACGAGGTTTTGGACAGATTTAACAAGTACCCATTGAAGCCCGAAAAATATCAATATTTTCGATAATTCTTCAATCTATTTTCCATTATCGATTCGCAACATGTCCATTATCATAAGCAATCGTCTGGCATTTAATCTACATGTAAAAAATTGATAAGAACAATTTTACAGTAAAATGATTTGTTGAATTGACAATACTTGTGAGTAGGCAACTTGCATATTTTTTTCTGTTCATTCAATCGTTTTCTTCTATCCAAGTAATAAGGCAAAAAATATAAAAAAAATTGGAAAATCATGCCTCGTTGACTCGATCAGTGTAATGATATTTTTTACGTAATATTGATGATTTGATAAGTGTCTTCGTGTTTTGAAAATTGTATATGAAATGGGTATACTTTCCGTGATCGAATTTCGATGTGCTGGAAGAGTAGATTTGAAATAGTAAAATTTTTTCAAAGCAGGAATGTAGATTAAAAGAAAATTGAACAATTGCTTATTCAAATCAAAAGATATTGTTTTTCTGGAAAATTTTGAAAAATTTTTCAAAGACTATTAGATTTTCACTGGTTAACTTCATATTGATTGTATTTTTTAAAGGAGTTATAAGTTTTCATATTTTGTTAGTAAAAACGTGGAATTAAAAGTTATAAGAAAATTGTTGCACCTGTATTACACCGCGATGACACCTGGATGGCACGACAATGACACGACGATGACACCACGATGACACCTGGATGTCACCACGATGACACCAACAACAACAATAACATAAAATGTTAAAACGAACATTATTACTATTTATTAACTTATTGTTTCAATTTCTTGCTACAATCTTGTTACTCATCGTTTGATTTCATTTTATCGTAACGAGATTATTATTAATATTACCACCAATAAGTTCATTGTAATAATACAGTATTTATTAAGTAAATAACTTAAGCAATGAAAATTTTGAAATATATAAACTCAAATAAAGTAGCTACATTCAGAAAAAAATATTCATGCTTACTTTAATGTTTCAAAAAAATTATTATGTGTTTATATTTTGTTATTGAAATTGTGAACTTTATAGTTGTGAGATTATTGTTATAGTTCATACAAAATGTTTAAATGAATATTGCTAATTTTCCACTTCTTATTTAAATTTATTCCTAAAATTTTTGTATTTATTTTTAAATTCAACTTAACTGTTACAAGATTATGAATAAAATCAAAATCAATAAATAAATTGTAATAATCTAGTATTTATCAAGTAATAAACCTAAGTGAAAAAAATTTCGAAATATATAAACTCAAATACAGTAACTGCATTTAGAAAAAAATATTCATGCTCACGTTCATGTTTCAAATAAATTATTAAGTGTTTCTATATTATTAGTGAAAACGTGAACTTTAGGGTTATGAGATTATTGTAACTATAAAATCGCTAAACGAATAATATTATTTATTCACTTACAATTTTGTATATCATTGTTGAATTTCACTTTGTTGTGATGAGATCATTATGAAAATAACATCAATAAACTGTTTGTAATAATACAGTATTTTGAGAGAAATAAACTTAAGTCATAAAAATTAAAAAATATGTAAACTCAAATATAGTAATAGCTACATTCAGAAAAAAACATTCATCCTTACGTTTATTTTTCAAAAAATTAACAAGTTTTTATATTTTTTTAGTGAAAACGTGAACCTCATAGTAATAAGATTATTTTTACACTTTATATAAAATGTTTAAACGAATATTAATGTTTATTTACCAATTGTTTTAATTTATTGCTACAATTTCGTCACTGATTGTTAATAGCCACTTTATTGTTACGAGATTATTATTAAATGTAACATCAATAAATGAATGGTAGTAATATAGTATTTATTTAGTTACAAACCTGAGTAATGAAAATATTGTTATATATAGGCTCAAATACAGTATTTGCATTCAGAAAAAAAAATTCATGCTCACGTTAAAGTTTCCAATTTTCTAAGCTAGATCTACTTATTCATTTCTCGGTGAATGAAACTGCAGAATGTCTTCCAAACACGTCTAACATTTTCATATCGTCATTATGAGTTCCAATCCGAAAATGCTTAGGATGTACACCTTTAACCTTGAAAGCCGTTACAGCTCTGAAAAAAAAATTAGACCTCAGTCTGACTTGAGACAAAGTATAGACCTCGCATATACATATAGCTCGTCAATTGTCATCTGAAGTGAGTCGCGGTGGCCGACGATGATTTTCAAAAATCACCTGGCGCGAGAAGCATCGTCCCTGTCATTCACGTCATTTCAACATCGGACCTGAAGTCTTCAGGAGCCTGGGAACTTGCTTGCCCGATGACTATTTTGTTCCTTTCAGAGAGCGCGCTGTCTCCTCGAGCAATACTTGCGCCTAAACTATAATTAAACCGGTGCGTTCAACCGTGCTTACGCAATTTACCGAGCCGTGCCTAATTGCGCACTTTGGCGGGAGAAAAATGGGTGGCAAATTCAGCAGTTGATACTTCTTGCCATGTTCATTTTAACGATTATTAGTTTTGATGGCTTGGAAAGCGAACTTAACGGGCCCGGGTCGTGACGTGAAAATTACCGAAAGAGGTTTCGGGTCAATGTGAAAAAAATTTAATACTTTCTTTACGTGTATTGTTGATTGTAGTACACTTTTCCCAAAATAAAGTTTCCCAAAGGACATTTTTTCCAAAGACAACTTTCCCAAAAAATGCAGTTTCCAAAGAAACATTTTCCCAAAGTATATTTGTTACAAAGTACATTTGTTCCAAAGTACGTTTTTGCCAAAATACATTTTTTGAGAATATTTCTTTGTAAATAATATTGATTTAATTTTATCAACTCAAAAAATTATATTATCATTTAATAACATTTCGGAACATACTTTTTTCATAATAATTTCACATTCAGGTTTTTAAATTCAAAATTTCCCATCATTTAAGAATATTTCCGTAAATTTTTCGTAAATGAAAAATTATTGGAAAAATTATCAGCAAAAAATCGAATAAACATAAATAAAAAAATATTTATTATTATTGAAATTTCCCTAGTAAATAAAATAAATCACTGTAAAATAAGACTCGAAATGATTCAAAATACAAAATAAGTATTTTTCGATTCCAGGATCCAAAATATCAAATTATCAGTAATAGAAATCCTGAAACATGAATTTTTCAGTATATTTTCCCAACTCAAACTTTTTCCAAACCATAATTAATTTACATGTCTGCGAATTTTATTTTTACAATTCGAAATTCCCAGTAAGAAGAAAATATTCATGCAAACATTATCAATTTCTACTCAATTTTTCAGAAATCAAAAATTATTGGAAAAATCATCAGTAAAAAAATGACTGGAAATGAATGGAAAAGTTTGTATCATTATAAAAATTTCCCTCGTTAATAAAATGAGATTCGATATGACTTAAAATACTTTATTTTCAATTCCAGGGTCCCAAAAATTATATTATTATTCATAAAAATTCTGAAATAAATACAAACATTATTATCCATTCTCAATGGATCTTTTATAAATCAAAAATTATCAGTAAAAAATCAACTGGAAATAAATAAAAACGTCTGTACCATTATATAAATTTCCCTCTTCAATAAAATGAGTATCTGTAAAATGAGACTTAAAATAATTCCAAATACTTTATTTTTTATACCAGGGTCCAAAAAATTATATTATTAGTAACGAAAATTTTGAAACAAGATAAGATTCATGTAAACATTATTTTCAATTCTCATTCAATTTAAAAAAAAATTTCAGTATAAAAACAAATGGTAATACATAAAAACGTCTGTATCATTATATAAATTTTCCTCGTCAATAAAATTAGTATCTGTAAAATGAGACTCTAAATGACTCAAAGTATTTTATTTTTGATTACATGGTTCAAAATATTGCATTATCAGTAATGAAAATTCTGAAATGAATGCACCTTTATTATAAATTCTCAGTTAATTTTTGATAAATTAAAAGTTATCAGTGAAAAATCAAACGGAAATATATATCCGTATCAGTATTGTAACTTTCTTATTGAAATCATTAAAATAATAATCATAATTGTAGAATAGTAATTTTTATTGTATAATAATAACATATTGATAATGAAATATTCGATAAATTTAATCATGATTGTAGTTATTAATATTATTGAAATTTTCTCGTTTTTTACATAAATTCAATAAATAAGCATTTATTTATATTAATAAAAAATTAGAAATCAATTGTCATTGATTTGTTTTGAATCAATTTGCGTTTGAAAAAAATCAAAATATTGTAATTATATAATAATAATGACAATGATTAATAATATAATTAATAATAATAATAGAACTACAATAAATATATTACTTTTATAGTACTAATTAAAGTACTTTGGGAATCACTTCTCATTGGGAACAGGATTTTTTTGGAAAAATGTCCCTCTACCGTATTGTTAGTTTAAAAATGACATTGTAGGTTTCAAAATATTATTGCACATTGCTAAAATACTGTATGGTAAAAATAGATTTTAGGAATTCTTCAACTGTGGAAAAAAACCAAGTGAATACAAATAAGATTTTCAGGACTTAAAAGTTTTGTTATTCATATAATGCACTTACAAAAAAGAAACCTTATCATAGTTTAATCGGGTAAAAAAGCAGGGAGAAGCCTCGACTGGGATTCGCCGAGCGCAGAGAGCGCGGAAGATAAATGACTTGTTTAGGAAAGGATAGAGCGTAGAAAAGCAGATAGCGCGGTATCAAGGCACATGATGTCAACCGTCACCTATTCTACGTGCATATTTATACACATGTAATTGAACAGGAAAATATCCGAAAGTACAGATTCATCGTGTTACATATCGAGAACAAGTACCAAGAACAATTAATAAAAAATTTGACTACGTTTGAGAAAAAAATATCCTTCTGAATTTTTCAAGTTGATTAACTGATTCTGCAGTTTCATAGCCACAAAAAATGCATAACTTTCAGAAAATTAGGTTTTTTTGTCGTAAGCATGAATTGTGATTAGAAACTATATAAAAGGAATTTTATTAAAAGTTTTTAACACAAAAAAATCTAAATTCGAGTGTTGACAAAAATGTTAATCAAATACTTTCTTCTGAACTGGGAAATTTTTTATCTCTACATCTATTACCGTTAAAAATCCATAAAAAGCAGAAGATCCAATGAGAACTGACATCTTGTAATGACAGGTGTCACAAATAGTGAGGGGCTCGTGGGAACTTAGTGAACTCTAACAACATTTTTTGATTAGAAGTTCGATAGACTCGGCTTAAATACGACAGGAAATTTCAAACACTTTTTTTAACATACGTTTGTAAAATCAACTTTTTTTCTTAAATAGAGTTAGAATGGAAAAAGTATGTTCATAAATTATCTTGACAAGTTGTCCTTGACGATTCTCACTGTTAGAATAGAAACAACGGTAGAAAGATTATTTATTATTACATCTATTAAAGTATTTTTTTGTGTTTAAGTTTCTACCTTGAATTTTTTGTTGCCTGTCATTTGATTTTACAGACACTACGTTAGGAATAAAAAAGTCGATTAGAAATATCGATATTAACAGCCTTTATAAGTGAAATAATATTGAAATTCAGAATAATTCTGGAAGGTAATGCACGACAAAGTAAATCGAGTACTGAAAATTGAATAGAGTTTCTAATTTTGCTTACTCATAATTAACAATAATCTTGGTTCCAGGAGAATTTCTTCCTGAGCAAAATTTTAATCATGAATTTAATAATTGGTTGGGATACCGTAAAAAATGAAAATCCGAAAAATTGTTTAGAAACCAGTATATTATAAAAATAAATTAAAATCCATGTAAATGTTCAAGGTCTAGAAAAATTTTAACTTTGGAGCATCAAATTCAAGAAAACTACTTTAAAAACCATTAAAATATCAAAATATCTTTTAAATTGTACAAAATTTACAGAAATTTTTTAAGTAATAGAATTCTGTAAAAAATATGTCTCCTAGAAAATTTCATAAAATACCAACGATTAATAAAACTTCGAATTCTAGAGCATAAAGGTCCTAAAAGTATATAGCAACTTACAATACGCAATATATGTTAAAATACTAGGAGACTCGAAGAAATATGAAAATAAATTCAAAAAATATGAAAATACGGAAAATCTATGAAGAAACAATTTTTCCAGAAATTTATGACTTCATGTAAAACTTATCGAAATCTGAATTCTAGATATCTGGATGAAAATCTATCAAAATACCTAAGATGTATAGAAATGCAAAAGGACCTTTAGAAATTTCATAAATACTGAAAAAAATGATAAATGATAAAATTAAATTTGTATTATTTGCGAAAATTAGAAAAAAGCTTAGATCCTCAATTATGTTATTCTGAATATTACATGAAAGTACTTAAAAATACGAAAGAATTGTTTGAGTTGTATGAAAACAAAAAAAAAAGGGAAATACTCAAAATCAGAAAAAGAAATTAAATTCACTGAAAAACCAAAATGAATACTCAAAATTTCTGAAGTTTCAATGGTATAGAATCAAATATTATAATTTTTCCCAACGCTGTGGAGAAAATGCGATTTTCTCAATGGTCCAAATCATCGAAACTCGCATTTCCTCCACGTTGTTGGGAAAAATATAGTCCTCAACTTGTGCAAAAGAAC
>JAPYZL010006522.1:0-15078 GCA_030522825.1 Platygaster orseoliae | reverse complement strand
ATGAGTACCAACATAACGCCACCAAAAGATCAAAAATCGAACATACGTAGCTCGCGAAAATTCAAAATTCGCGATACTTTTTGAACAAACCTCGTAGATTGGAAATTTTCTGTAATTTTTATGTTAGTCCTTTATATGGTAGTTCTTATACAAACAAATTATCTGAATAAATTAAGATCTCTTTACAGCGTATTCTGCAAATTTTTTCGTTAACTGAATAAATTACATTTTCACGTTCATTTATTTATTTATTTCATTACTGATTATATTTTTTTAATGATGATTTTAATTGGGATTCATCAACAAGCTCAAATAAAGTTCATTAAATGTTCATTCTGGATCGTAAAATATTTAGGAAGATAAAATACTTGAAGAGCATCTTTTGTTAAATCCGAAATACTGTTGCATTTTATATTCAGAAATATATATTTCTTGTATCTTGAATAGGATAACCATAGTAAATAAAATAAGATACTATGTCTTACAAAATGGCAGCACATAAGTCACAAAAAGCAATTTCATGCAAGAAATTCGTTTTTACAGTTAATAATATTCACGCCCAATAATTTGAAAGATGTTTCACTTCTTGGTTTTAGAGTAAATTATTAAAAAAACAATGTACTTTTCAATTAATATCATATATCAACCATGCAAAATCAATAAAATAAAAAATCAGTAATACAGCATTTGATGCTTTTTTCTTTTCATTTTTTCCCAAGCTTTCGACCTGTTTTTGTTTCGAAGTCCTCATCAGGTTGCGAATTCTGTTAAAAGACATTACAAATGAAAACAAAATTATAATTATAAAACCAAATTTTTATACACACATAGAACATACAGCCATTAAAATTAAACTTTAATCTATAAAATATTTAATCAATTTCTTCTTTGTAGTAATTCTATCTGTAACATAATATAAAAAGAAAAATGAATATGAAATTTAACATCAATTAATCTCCAGAAAAAATTTTTTTAAAAAAAATTATGTAAACTTTTTCATTTAATTCGAAAAAAAAGTAAAAATGGATAAAATTCCTCTCGTGACTTTTTATTTTATTATTTTGAAATTATTTTTAGAATTCATCAATTTCCAAATTCCCCGTATTCCTTTCACTTTTCATAAAAACCAGCCAACCAACCACAAAACTCAAAAGTTTCCTTAAAATGCGCCACCCAAAACCATCACCCTCGGCTTTTCTCATCACATTCCACACCCCGTCTTCATTCTTGCGAGATTTTCGGAGTGATTGCACCAGCGTTCACTTTTTTTCTTCCTTATAATTTCTCAGTGGAAATAAGATAATGGCGAGCTAACCCGCGCTTTTGTGCGTCCGTTGTGATTACGACCGAACGTAATCCCAATCCCCCTCGTTATTTTCATAAAAGCATGTTTCCACTAGGCATACTATGTTTCGTTAATGCTCGCGTTCCCGTCAAAAACAAAGTGCTCGCTTACGAGCATCATAATTGATTATCCGCAATCGCACGCGTTGGCAAGTTCCGCGACTTTCCAAGAAACAGCTCGCGAAAAAATGCAGTTGCTCGATCGCTAATAGAACATTAGCTGGGGAAAACGATAATACGACATCGAGGGAACAAGTACCTTTTTGGGAGGGTTGGGAGGCGGAGAGGGGGGGGTAAAGGGGTGGTCGATGCGAATATTTGGCGCACGTCCAGATTTCTGCATTATCTTACCGAATTGGCAATAACGGCCGGTTTCCTCTGCGGGAAAAGGAAGATATTTTGCGTGTAACTCGATTAGCGTATTTTCGAGCAAATGAATTTCGCCCGGGTTTGGCATCCACTCTGCATAATCAAATCTTCAATGCGCTACGATAGGATCTTAAAATACGACACGAATTTCCATCCCCGATTAAATTGAAACGCAGACGTGGAGATGTGATAGCTCGGGCTGTTTGCAATTTATTGGACAACATTTTTCGGAAATCACCGAGGTTAGTTTGGCTTGGGAATGAGGGGGGATGAGATTAATGAATGAGTGGTTTGTTTTGGTGGGGGTTGTTGTAGACGGGCTTGTTTTTGGAAGCGGAGAAGAATTTTAACATAATTTGGAAAAAAGGAACCTTCTAATGAAATAAATGAGAATTTTTGTGTATCGATTTTGGTATACTTTTTCATTCGTGCGGAAGTTGAGAGAATTTGAGTAATTGAAATTCAGATGCTTTTGGTTAAGTAATGGTATATTTCTTCACTAATGTAAAAAAATCGTTCCAAACTAGTCAAGGGCTATATTTTATTCAACAACGTGAGAAAAGTAGAATTTTGATACACGGCGTAGAATAAAAAAATTTTTTATGAATGTGATTGTATTTGAGGATCGTAAGGAAAGAGTGTTTTCGAGAGAATATTTTTAACATAATATATTTTATACGGAATAATATTATTAATAATGTACAGTCATACAATCCTTCAGTTTTTCGAATTGCTGGATTTTGAAGTTTTATAACTTATAAAATACAGCCTTTTTATATTTTATGTTAGTATTTGAAGTAACAAGTTTCGGTTTTGCGACTTACGAATCACTAGGTTTTTTTTTTTTTTTTTTCATGATTATTCAGTATTTTTTAACTTTAGGGATTTTCAGAGATTTTTATTGCTTTGAATGCAGCTTTTCAGAACTCTATTCTTTTCGCAATAAAGTTCAAAAATTTTTGAATATTTTGGGAGATGTAAGAAACAAAATTTTTTAATAATATTTTTCATTTAAACATGCATATGAAGAATTTTTGTTCTATAATGTTTCTAAAATTATGAAATGTATTTTGTTTCTTCTTAATCGTTTTATAGATTTTCGAAATACTATTCTACATTATACAAGTTATGATGATTCGAAGTTGTTTATTGAATTTTTTTGGAAACATTTTTTTCATACAGATTTCTAATATTATTTGGTTAATTATTTTTAATATTTTCAAAACTTGAAGAATTTTCGAGTACGATTATTTATTGCAATAAGAATTCTGTGAATTACATCCTTTGAATCACAAAGCTTGATAAATTTATGAAAAAAATTTTTATCTACGTGGTTCTTGAGCAAAAAAATTTTTTAAGTATTCCTCACTTTTGTTTAGTGTTTGTAGAATTTATAAGTATTTTTTAAAAATTTCATAGTTAATTATTCTTTTTTTTTATGCTTTATGAATTTATGGAATTCGATGCTCTAGAATTAGAATTCCGATAGATTTCAAGTAATTTCTGTAATTTACAAAAAACATTCAATCAATAAAATTTTCTTAATTCAATAAATTTTTCGTAGGTGAAAGTGGGGTAATGACGGTATAGTTTTCACTCAGCATCAAAACACATCCAGATATTGATATTTTTGATCAAACGAAAGTTAAGATAACAAGTGTAACTCAAATGCTAACAAAGTATATCGGCGAATTTAAAAATTTTGATTCAAACTAAAAAAAATCAGAATCTTTAAAAAAAGTTGGTTTTCGTCATTTATAAAAATGGTGGGTTAATGACGGCCACTCTCAAAAACCGACAAAAAATCGCACAAATATCAACACAAATCGCTGTCAATACTTAATGAAGGCTCTGTGAAGGAAAACAAATGGAAATTCGACATTTTCGTTATTGTAACTTTATTGATAGCTTGATAGCGCAAGAGAAATGAAATGGAAACGTATTGAAAAAAATGCCTTAAACTTAGAATGCAACGACGTTAATTTTCATCGTCATCATCGAGATCTGAGTCTCAGTTATGACATGTATAATAAGAGCACACTTGATAAATAATAGTTCCCCCACTGACCTTATTTTGCGCAAGCATGCACTACGCATAAACTATGCAAGACACATGAAAAATTTTACTTGATACAGAAAGCTAATATCAATAGCAACATTTTAACATATCTACCTCGATCTTGTAACTGACAGTGTTGACGAAATAATCGGTATTTTGAACATTTTATAAAACTTTTGGATAGTTATTGTAATAACTACATTATTATTATATTATTAACTACTATATTATTATAACTACAAGTTATAATAAATCCACAAACTTCAGCATCTACTTAAAAACAAGCTCATGGAATAAGCTTTCTGTCACACTAAACGGTTTAGACTTACGTCAATTTTAAGTACCGAAAATGGTGATGGCTGTCATTACCCTATGGCCGTCATTACCCCACTTTCCCTTATATTCGTATTTTTTTAATATAGATACGAGTTTGTCGTGTTTTCTGGTATTTTTATGAATTACGAGTGCAATGAAACATTGCTATATATACTTTTTGGAATTTAAAGTGCTGAAACTCGAAGTTTCAAATCTTTTGGTTCAATTTTAGATTTTTCAGTAAATTTTTCATTTATTTAATTTTTACTTTCAAGTATTAAATTATAGTTTTCATAATGCAACAGATTTTCTGGCATTTTCATACATTTCTATGGATATTTCTTGTATTCAATGCTTCTGAGTTGCACTTTTAAAGATCATTTATATTTTTGTATTTTTTCATTTACGTCTATAACTCCCTAATTGCAGAAATTATTTTAATTTTCATGTTATTCGAACGCTTATTATTAGAAAGTTTTCCGAGACATACTTTTTCTAATCTATGATTTCCTTTTGTTTTTTTGTTTTGTTTTGTTTTTTTTTTTTTTTTGGTACTTTAAATCACAGTTCTTAATATCCAGTAAGTACATTTTTCTTCATTTTCAACTCACAAGTTAGTACTTAAATTATTCGTAAAAAAAAATGAATCCATGATATTCCGAGTTTTTAAAATCCTGGCGCACATGTATTTTCTTCCAAAACTGAAGTATCTTGTCGAAAACATTCACGTAAATGCTCTTTTATTATCCATCAAGCTGTTTTCACTCAAAAACATAAAACCCCTGAATCCGAAGATTGAATCCACCAACCTTTCAAAATCCTAAAGTAAACGTTTAAACTCTGTTTAACTAAAAATTTCGAATATTCCAGTAATTACTTTTTCGTTCATTTCCAACTCGTAAGTAATCACTTAAATTATTCGTGAAAATGAAAAAAAATCCACGATATCCCTTGTTTTTTGAATTTGAGCGTACATGCATTTTCTTCCAAAATTGAAGAACCTCTTCAAAAACATTCACTTAATGCCCTTTTATCATCCATCAAGCTCTTCTCGCTAAAAAACAGTAAACCCCTGAACCCGAAGATTGAATCAACCAACCTTTCAAAATTCCAAAGTAAACGTTTCAACTCTGTTTAACTCAAAATTGAAGCCGAGCCGTTCCGTAAAACGCCTTCTGAATGAAGAGCTCGAAGTGCCCGGAAGTGTCGAAAAGGTCGAATTAGTTTGTAAATGAGATCCCCGGAATCGCGCGCATCAATCGAGAACTCGGGAGAGGCGCCGACGACGAAAATCCCGAATCATAGTACTTGGTCTCAAAAACTTTGGCGATTATACAAATCGCCTCGATAAAGCGTGAAATTTTCGTCCGGGACTTTCAAAGCAAATGGCGCTCGTTTGTCGCCGCAGACGTCGCGTGAACGTGCCCGTTACGTTGCTTTATCAGGGCGGGGAAAAAAACCGAGGCTCGGTCTACGAATTACCGCTGGCAAATCGAACCGATAACACTTCGAGAGCAAATGCTCGCAGAAAACGAAACTCGGCCCGAGATTATGGGAAATTGAATGATCCCGTGATGAGAGGGATCAGAGCGGAATCAAAACGAAGCGTTACGCTGTCCCACGGAATACAGATGAGCTACCAAACGGAAAAGTTCATTCATAAGAATAATAACAATTTTTTTTTTTTTTGCTATACATATCGAACTCTCTTACGTCATTGTAAATAAAAGAGAATAACGTAATGAAAAAACGAACTGAACAACAAAGCGAACAGGTAGTTTTTTCATTTCCCATGAAAAACATGGATGAACAATATAACATCACGCTTGTCAACTAAGTTTCCAGAGAAAAAACGACCTAGAAAATAATCTGTGCGTATGCATTCTCGTGAATTGATTTTACTGCAGAAATAAAAAATAAGGAGAATACAAGCAGACATTCGGAGATTGAACTTTTTCTTTGAAAACGTTCTTAAAATCCAGTGTACACGCAAGCACTAGCGGTAATAATTGAATTTTTTATGAGGCTCGTTGCGATAACAATAATTTGTCGCTGATATGATAGCCGCAACTATTGACCGAGGCGTTTTTCCACCGCATGCGAAAAAGAACATGCAGCAGATGTATTAACATATTTTCATACACGTTATTTTACTTTGCGGTTGTGAAGAACGCGAGTTTCGCCCGACAGTTCGCGTTGGTATTAACAAATACGTGAAACTTGGGTGTAATTAGTCAGACACGCGAATAGGAAATTCTTGAAAAGTGTTGCATCGCTCTTGGTTCGTGAATGTAGCTCATTATAAAAGGGGTTTTGTTCTTTTACTTTGTTAAATTGGCTGCGGGAAAAAAAGAAGGATTGTCAAAAATACAGTAACATGTGATGTGAGATACTATGAGTGGTTTGAAATATAAGTGTATTAATATAGTAGATTGATGTTCCTAGTAAATTTTTTTCCTACCATTATTCGGAAAACATATGATTCAAGTGTATTTTCAAATGTTTATGATTATTATTGCACAATCTTGTTTGGAATTCAATATGCGTGATTTCAGTTCAAAATTAGGGTGAAATTGACTATTATCTTATGTAAAAATGAAAAAATTAAAAAAAATATAGCACTTAAATTATTGAAAACAAAAACTATAACGAAATAATAGGTTAAGTAGACGAAAATAATTTTTTTAAATGAAGTATTCAAAATAAAGAGGAAGAAAACATTTTTAAAAATAAGGAATATGATCTGAAATGTATTTATTGAAATAAAAAAACTAGAAAAAAAAGATTTCTGTGAGTTTTTAAATTTCAATAAAATTTAAGATTCTCGATTGCATTACCTAAAAAGAAATAGCGATCTTGATTTCAGAAAAATTATAATTATAAACGCTTAGCTAAGATAACGTTGAAAAAATAAATTAAAAGAATTTTTTTTACCCAGTAATAAAAAGAAGAAAACTGAAATCTACGAAAATGTTACAATTCTAAGAAACTTCGAACTGTGGAGCTTTGAGATCTAGGAATGGAGACAGAAATTGATGGAAATTGAAAAAAGTATTTAAAATCATAAATAAACTAAAAAAATTGAAAACAATTAGAATTCTATAAAAGAACTGTTCTTTGAAAAATTTGAAGACATACATACGATTCATAAAACATGACATTTTAGTCTTTCAAATTCTAAAAAAAACGTTCGAAAAATTAAATTCAATTATTAGAAATTTTTGAGAATTCTACACAACGCTAAAAAGTCGTATAAACACTTTAAAAAGTACAAAAATATAAAATGTCTCTGTGATGCTCAAAATCTACTAACATATAATATTCCCAACATTTTCAAAAATATTGAAAATTTAATGAAATTCAAATTTCAAAGCATCGAGTTCTGGAAATCAATTTAAGAGTTAAATCCAGAAATGAATAAGAAATCTTTTAAAATACTGAAATCTCAAAATCCTTGTGAATTTAAATATTTGAGCATGGAATTATATAAATCTTTGAAATTAATCATTTAATTTCGATAAATCTATAAATATACCAAAAAATACGACAAAATTGTGTAAAAAGCATGAAGTACAGAATTTTAAAAATTTCTGAAACACTTACAAAATACGTATTTTTTGTAATCTTATGATCTTCAATCTTGAACAATCGAATTTCTAGAAACATATATAGCAATCAGCAAATAATTTAGAAATCTGTTCATAAAATTGAAACTCAAAATCGTTACAAATTTCAATGCTTTAGTATTCAATAACATATAGAATTTGTGAAACAAATCAATAATTTCGATGAACCTATAAAAATACTTAAAACTCCAAAATTGTTGTGAATTTTGAAACTATAGAACCGCATTCTAAACGTCTGAGAATTGAATAATAGAATGATAAGAATCCTATATAAATATAAAAATTACGACAAAATTGTACAAAGAAATACAGATATTTTAAAAATTCTGAAAATACTTTATTCATAAATTTCTTTTGAGCTTTAATGACTTTTAATCTTCGATGATTTGTTTTCTAAAAATCTATAGCGAAATTAACAGATAAAATAAAAATCATAAAAAAATACTAAAAACTCAAAATCGTCATGGATTTCAATTTTTGAACATTGAATTTTCTGAATTATTAGAATGAATCATATAATTCGAAGAGATGTACAAAAAAACAAAAACAAAAAAATTGTACGAATATCATAAAATACGTGAACGAGACTAATCCTCGAAACATTCAAAATCTTTTCCTCACAGAATTTCATGAATTGGCATCTCAAACAATCTATTTTCAGCCATAATATTTTTGAATCCAATAAATCTCGAAGTTCATGAGTTACATACATTTAATAATTCAGGCTCGAAAATTTTCCATACACTTACTCAATATAAAACAACTCAATTTTCGTGATTTTCGAATCACTGAGTTAATCCTAAAAATTTTCTTATATTTTCACAGATTTTTTTCTTCGAAAATTATCGCCCCCACTCCTACTAAAGCATGCATCAAACTGTGAAGAAATCATCTCGTGTAAAACTTTAACTCTATTTTTGAACATGAAATATTATTTTTAAAATTGTCCACTGATTATTCGAGATATTTGTGTATTTCAAAACGACCGATTGGAGCCAAGATATGTTATATTAATAAATATAATAATTTGAGAATTGTATGATTGATTATTATGGAGAATAATTATTACTTCAATTCAAGGAAGACGATTACTCAGAGGCAATAAATAATATGAACACTAGAAGTTAAGCCCTCAAACAGTATATTTTGAAAAATCATAATTTCCAAAAATATGCCATTTAAAGGCTTTACTACAAGTGCTAAAAATTTATTGGCTCTGAGCAATCGTCTTCCTTGAGTTAAAATTATAAAGAACTCAGCATTCACGGCAAATTATCAATAATTACTACACGTCCCCAATCACATTTTTTGTCTCCAATTGCCTCTTTTGTAATATAATAATTCTACATTGAAATTTCCCCAAGTTCTGCCAATATTTCCCGTCATTCTCAGCTTCCTCTTCATATAAGTCGCACCGGACTGGTGTGCGTGTGCGCGTATGGATTCGCTCACATATCCGTCTTTATTGAGGCCGCCAATCTATTAGGGTAAGTCGGGAGAAGGCGAAAGCTCGAATTTATGCCACGACTACAAATCTTGGCTTGGCTCGGCGCACCGCATTGAGAAAAGGTAGACGGGGTGAAGGAGGGGTTTGAAAGTGCTCAATGAGGAAACAAGGGAAAGGGCGGGAAGGCGCCCCGAAACCAAACGAGTCGTCCCAGACCACGAGAGAAGAGGTGAACTAGGCTCAGCAGTCTAGTAGAACTAGTTCTCCAGCTATCGATTACCCGACGCAAACACTTCCATTAAGATATCTGGATATCCGTACATTCGTCTTGCAAAGAGAATGCGCTTTTACAGCGCAATAAGAGTCAGTTCGAGTAATACCAAGTAATTAAAAACAAGCTTTATATACACGGAAAAAATAGTATCGTTGTAGCATGCTCAATTGAGGTTGGTGCAACTTGGATGAATGTCTGTCACATCGCCATAAGGTAGTAATCACAACCACAGAACTTAGTTACTGTCGTATAATAGATGTTGCAACTGGATAAGGTTGCAATGATGACTTTGTGTATAGTTCATGCAGCTATCTGAAACATACATACACAATTAGCTGATAAAACTACCAGTATTAGTAACTGTAGCTAGAAAAAATGTTAAGGCACAAAATTTTTTAGGTTGTTAGATCTTTTAAAGCTGCAAATCATTTGAAATCATCGTTGTGGAAACAAGATCCAACTTTTTCATCAACTCTCTCCTGCAGTTTTAGCTGCGATTTTCAATAACACTAATATCTATATCCCACTCTCGGAGGAACCATTATCTGCACTGATAAAGCCAGCCGAATAGAGCCCAGCCCGCCCATTTTAGTCAAGAAAGCTAAGTAACCAAGGCCGTTAAAGTTTCTGTGTAATCTTGGCTGGTGGTTGGGTTGCCTCTTTATCGCTCCAGCAGCCTCGTGCGCTTTTCCCTTACTGTGGAAGGCAACATTTGTGGCCCCGTGAAAGGGTTACTCCGCGTTTATTTACGACTGTTTGTACGCTACTTATCCACCAACGTCGAGCTTCCCTACAACTGAATTCCATCTTCGAAAAAGTTGGCGTGACCCAACTCCATCCACCCTTCGAAAGGCAGCGCTATACCATGTCTCGCCTGTTGATCCAGCAGTTACATGGGAGACGTGAAGCGCGGATGAACTTGCTCGTTTTAACGTTACACTCAGGGGGTCACAGTATCCATGAATTTCTATCATGTGAGCTGGAGTTTTCGAGTTTCAGTATGGTAGGTTTGGAAGGAATGATTTTTTTTTTAGGAAAAGAGACACAATCTTTCTGAACTGATTTTATGTAATATATTTCTGGTGAATTTCAGGATTCACAAATATTATTGAACGAACAATTTAATAGACGTAAATTTTGCAGGAAATGAAAATCTTCCTCTGTTTAAAAAAAAAAATTCTACTACAGGTGAAACAGATCGTAACAGTTACATAATATGACATTAACATAAGTATTTGTGGACATATTAAAATGTTTATTTATTATTTACAATTGCAACTTATTCGTGAAACATTTTGTCCATTTTTCGAAAAATTTCAAGAAATAAGTATTAATAAACTTTAGGATTCTTGTAATCATATAATTACAAAGAAATATCTGGAAAATTTGTCTCGATATTATTTTCTTTATTGTCTATAAAAATATGAAAATATTAAAAACACTTTGTATTACTAGAGTATCGAATTTCAGAAAGCTATATGGAAATTCATAACATGAGACAATTTTTCAAGGTATAAAAATAATGAGGAACATGAAAAATACTTACAGTATTACAAAAATAAAAAATAAAGCCTAATTATATTGAAAACTTTTTTTTACCATTTTATTTATGAAAAATTGTCGAACATAAACATGAAAATTTATATAACTTAATAACTCCAACATTCGTAAAATTGTAAATTTATATGAAATTTGAATGAATGCAAATTTAACAGGATTATATGAATTACATTGAATATAAACAAATATTTCGAAAAATATATATTCATGAACTTTCAGATTCCTGTTGTCATATGATTTTAAAAAAATATCGCAAATATCTGTGTCGATAAGTATCCGGTCACTTTCCTGAAAGCAGTTTCCCGACAGACAATTTTACCGACAACCTTTTTCTCAACGAACACTTTTCCCGTTAACAATTTTCCCGACAGCACTTCTCCCGACATACTTCTCCCGACAAACAATTTACCCGACAACATTTTTCCCGACACTTCTTTTCTATTCTTTTATTATATGAATATACTGGTACTGGGTAAGTTTTTCCACAAATTTTTCAAAAGTTACAATTTTTTTCTTAATGAACTTTTTTTCGAATTTTTCAATTTTTTTACTGCAACAAAATTTTTGAATTAATGACCGTAAAAAAAAGACGTACAAAAATATTTTTCAGAAAAAGTGTGCCATAATCAAAAATATACGAATCATTCATATTTTGTTGTTCGGGAAATAATAATGAAAGAGTAAAAAAAATATTTTTTTAATTCTTAATCGATTTCTTTTTGTTTTTGAAATTTATGTTACTTTTTAAAAGTTCCCAGGCAACCATTGTTCATAATTCCTGGCCAATTTCATTTTGAAACTTGACAGTTTGATTTTTTCATTTTATTTTTTTGATAGTTACTTTTTAAGACTGTTTTTTATATTTTTCTTTTTTTTGGATACACTTTTCCTTTCACTTTTCATACGATCATTTTTTATACGAATTTTTTGGCTAATAAAATTTATTGTAAGATCATGACTTTTTTGATTAAAAAAATAAAATTTTTTATATTTTTGGAAACAGTCTGTCGGAAAAATTATGACTCAATTCAATCAAAGGATATTTGTCGTGAACATAGTCTGTCGGGAGAAGAGCTGTTGGGAAAAGTGTTGTCGGGAAAAGGGTTTGTCGGGAAAAAGGTCGGGAAAATTGACTGTCGGAAAACTGCATTCAGGAAAATGGACGGGAATCGTGTCGATATTATTTTTTTAAAGATCTATAAAAATATCGAATCTCAGAAAGCAATATACAAATTCATATTATCAAAAAATCTTATAGGGTATACAAAAAATAAAAAATATGAAAAACACTAAAAGTGTTACAAAATGAGAAAATCAAGCTTAAGTATATATAAAAACTTTTTTTCACCTTTTTAAATATGAAAGATAGTCAACCTAAAATTCATGTAACTTTATCATTCCGGAATTCATTAATTTAAAAATTTCAGAAGAAGTTTGGATTTAATAAAATTTAACAGAATAAAATTAAAATTGGAAGAAAATTGAAACGAAAAAATTTGAAAATTTCATTTTAAAATTTAGTTTTTATGTATTTCAAGAATTTTTGAAATTAAAGTATTTTGTGCTTTTATTTTTATTTTGTTGTATTTTTCAATTTTTTACAGATTTCTTCGAATCCTTCATTACAGATTTCTAAAATTCCATGCTAAAGTATTGAAATTAACAATAATTTTGATTTTCCGGTATTTTTATAGATTTCTAATTTATCAGCAGATTGTTATGTAGATTTCTAAAATTTGTTTCTCGAGAATTCTAATGTCAATACAGTTCCAGTATTTTCAAATATGTGTGGATGAATAAAATCTACGTGAATTTTAAATATGTTATAGATTTTTTACATTTTTGTACTTTTCAAAGAGACTACCACGTTTTGTAACATTTTATGTATTCTTTTTATTTTCTGGTATTTTTATAGATTTTTATATACGTGTTTTTAGAATTGAATTGTACATAATTTCAAGTTTTTTAAATCGTACGTATTTATCCAAATTTTTTATAAAACAGTTCTTTCTTGGAAAATTATTACAATCAGTATTTTTTTTGTTGTTTATGATTCCGAATTCTTTTCGGTATTTTGATGAATTTCTGTTCATATTTATCGAATATAAAAGTTTCTTTAATGTTCAAAATTTTTGTCAGTCCTGATTTCTTTGAAATAATGTCTAGGTTTAAACAATTTTCCAATTTTTTTTTTTACGTTATCTTAGTCAAACCTAATTAATTATAATTTTTCTTAAGCCATTAGTACTGATTTTTTTGAGTTAGTGAAGTCAAGAATCTTAAATTTTGAACTAACAGCAAACTATATGTTACTTAAAAAATTTCTAAAATTTCTGTTTTTTTTTTTTTTTTTTGCTAGTCATACCATATTGTCATATTTGTGATATTTACATTAATTTTCTTGAATCCTATCATTCACTTTACAAATTCTTATAATTTGATGCCAAAATACTGAAATTTACATTGATTTCAAGTTTTGAATATTTTCATTGCTCATTGATCTTTTCATTTTGAACTTACCAATTTCAGTACATTACTAAAATTGTAAATTTGAAGAGAAAATTTGAAAGCCAAAATCTATGGTTTAAACTGCATTAAAAAATTATGCCATTTTTCATAACGGAAATAATTACGAATTAAATTTATAAATCAAATAACTATTGTTGCAAAAATCTTCTTCACAGTAAACAATCATACGAATCACTGAAATCATAATGATCCCACTTCCGAGTAACTACCGCTAACATTCCTTATATTTTTTGCCCAGCTCCTAAACCAAGAAACTCCACCGTAATCTCATTCTCCTGCATTTTGCATCATGTTTACCTCCCCCGAAACGCCCCGGAAAAACAACGATGAAAAATCACCCCGAACAATCAAAATTTTCACATTCCGAACTCGAACTAGAACAACAAACGAGAGGAAAAACTTTTACTGGACCACTGAAAGTGGGACGTTAGAAATGCAAATTAATGCAAAACTCGGGATCGACATTGTCGAATGGTTGAATGTACAAAAGTCGACTTTTGTAAGTAGCTGAATCTGCGGGAAATAGAAAAAAAATGTTTTACCAAAGTCACTTGAATAACAGCTTCAATTGATTATTTCAGAAGTCTTTCGCAATGAGAAATCAATGACTGAGATATTTTGCAGGGCGGTGATAAAACAGGCCGAATAGGGAAGAAAAATAGAGGGAAAGAAAGAGATGGGAAAACAGGGTGAGAGGCTTTGGGCAAGTGTGTAAGTTTTCCAACATCTTCAGCAAGTCGACTTCAAGATTTTCTCTCATACGTATTATTTACATATCCATATATGATATTTCCTGCTCTTTTGAATTCATTTGTATTCCTTTTACTTCTTTTTTCTACATATTTTTACATTTTTCGACTCTTACTTACATTTGCATTTTTATCTTACCTTTTATCCATATCTTCACTGATTATGTTGCCTCTAATCATATCGCCGTTGTTACATTTCTACCATTTATTATCATTTTCATCTTCACGTCGTATAGTACTTATTTTTCCTTCCTTTTCTTACTGTTACTATCACGTGGAATAATGTGCACAGCGATATTCTTCTCTTCATCTGTTTCATTCTCTTTCTTTCTCCATTAATCAGTAATTTAATTAGTTAGACTTCAGAGTACATTCAAGGTTTTTTGCAATCAGGTTTTTTTAACTAATTATTAGAGATGAGAGAAGATGAACTGTTGCTTTATTCTTTAACAATGGTAGTTTTTTTGGATATTTTTGTAACGGTGTTGTAGATTTTACAGAGAAACGTTTTTATGACAGAAGTGAACTTTTTTTGTAATATATAACCAAGTAAACAATCGACAATTTACATATTCTACAACATTTATTACTCGATAATTTTAGGCAAATCGTATTGTTGGATAATACAAATTAGTAGCAGATTTTCATTCCAACAAAAAGTATGATTTTTCAGTATTTTTTTGTAACTAAAAATATTTAGAACAGTATATTATACAGGGTGTCCCAAAGTCGGCGGATCACCCGAAAACCATGGATTCTTCATAAAATGCTGAGACGATTTTCCCTTTGCCATTTTTCACAAAACT
>JAPYZL010006504.1:0-24746 GCA_030522825.1 Platygaster orseoliae | reverse complement strand
GCCGCGAAGCGGCTTGCCTACAATTTTCCACCCTAACCCATATGGCTCTGCGCCGCCAACTTGACGTCTACAGTAAAACTCCCGATCCTCAACTTGTTGTGAAATATACTATAAAAAAACTAATAGTAAATAGTTTAAAAACATAAAATAATCAAAAACTAATGTTTTTAATTAATTATGAAGTGACTACTTTCCCCCATAGTTTTTCCCACTCGTGAGAGAAGCAAACACTTCCTCAATAATCGACTGAAATTCATTTAAAAAAAAATTCTAACAGCAATAAACTAACATCGCCACATTTCCCTAAAAAAAATTAGGCTCATGAAAAAGCTCTCGTTTTATTGATGAATCGATAAATTGAAATTTTATCAATATATAATATAGAATTCTTGAATTCGAAAAATTATATTGACATCTAAATTCAATGATATAAATTCAAAAGTTTTTAACATGAATTAAAATTTACTCACTGAATCTCTGAAAAATATACAATCTTCATTTGTGCTATTTAATGATTGTTTAAAAAATTTTTTAGCATTTAATATCCATGAAAATAATCATAAAAAGTAGCACAAAAACTCACGTTTTCACAGTTTTATAAAAAATTCAGATACGAAAATGAAAATAATCGATATTAGGTAAAAATTTTTTAAATCTTATATTTTTTTATGAAAACATTGAAAATTTTGAGTATCTACTCACTAATTAATATAACAATTATAAATTTTTGATTTTATGACATGTAATCCTCAAACTTTAAACCGCCATTCACGAACATCACCAGATTTTCCTTAAAAAAAATAAGCCTCGCGTTTTATTAATGAATCGAGAAATTCAAATTTTATCATCATACAATATAGGATTTTCGAATGTAAAAACATGGAATTAAATAAATTATATAGATACTTGAATTTAATGATGTAAATTCAAGAATTTTGAACATTGATTATAATATATTTACCAATACTTTGAAAAATATTCATTCCTTATCAATATTATTTTACAATAATTTGAATGTTTTTTAACATATACGATCAATTTCAAAAATCACAAAATGTAGCTCAATAGAACATACCGACGAAAATTCACATTTACGAATGAAAATAATCCACATCATGCCAAAATTTTGGAAACATTAAAACTTTTTCATTAAAGCGTTGAAACAAGTAACTGATTAATATAACAATTTGAAAATTTTAATTTTCTGACATGAAATTCTCAAACTTTTAACCGCGATTCACGAACATCAGCAGATTTCCCTCAGCCTCTAAAACCTCCGAAAATCGTACTCACCATTTTCAAAAATGGGAAGAAACGTGGTTAATGCCGAACCCTCGTACTGTTATCATTCCATGAGGATATTTGAGAGGAACTGTCGTGTTTATCTCATGCACACGGGATACAAACTGCAGGTGAGTTCGTAGGAGACGATAAGTATCGATTTTCCAAACTCCCCAGCGCCATCTCGAAACACCCGACTTGCCGGAGTCGCCCTCATTTGAATCGCCTCTTTATGCCATTGCGGGTTCGATAAGAAACCCACGCAACCCAAGTGCCAAGGCGTAACACGTAACTTTTCGTCCTGAAGAATTTGAATTTATCGTGAGCTCCTTGCAAGCTTGTTATTCGACGTGGCCGAACTTTCGATTTGTAGATTGGATGGACGTACATTGGCCTGTAAGGGGTTGTAAATTACGGTGGCAGGAAAGTTTTTGGGTTCAGGAAATGAAAAACGAATGAGGAGAATAGCGAATGATTGACACACTTTTTGGTCCTTCACGTTTGCGACAAAAATACGTATCAACCATTTTTATATATTTGCGTATTCCCAATTTTATTGTCTGACTTATGATGTGTCGTTCATTGCACAATCAGAAAGTAATGTGGATTCATATTTGAATGTGCTTTGAATGAGCATTTTTGGAATCAGCGAAGACATTTCTCTGTTTGATGTTTGAAAGCGTCATCAATGCAACATCAAAGTGGCATCATCAACTTGCTTTCGAGTTGTTAAATGATACCAACATCAGTACACTTTTTACATGACTCAAAGAGTGAACTTTCATTCTACTAGGTTTTGAATATTTGAGCTTGTATTTATATGTGAAAAAGGTCGAGTTGATGCATCAATGATTCTGCAATTATTGAGATGTAACAGGGAACCCGATTTCTCAATAATGTTGAGATGTTTCACCTAAGTAGAGCTGAGTTTTGATGTTGCAATGAATGCCCAATCATGCTGTTTTCTTGTTCATCTCATGGCGCTTAATCAAATTGGTCATTGATGCTACAATTTTTACAACATGACAAAGCGCATTTATGACCCCGATAGTAAATAAAATTGTCACACTTATCAGTCATTTATGTTTACGAAAATATGTATCTCTCATTTATACATCTTTGCATATTCCTATTAGAAGGGTTTTATTGTCTGACTTATGATAAGTCAATCATTGCACAATCAAAGTCGAACCGTGTAAAAGCTCGACTCGATCCTTCAATGATTCTGTAGTCATTTGGAGGTCTTACTACTACATTAATGTATAGAATGCAATAATAAATACATTAAGATTTATATTAAATATATTTTTCTTTACTATCGATATCAATCATTTTTATGAAGATATCAATTTTATTTATATTGAATGATTGTTTAAATATTTTTTTCATCAATTCAGATCAATCCAAAAAATCAACAAAACAATAAAAAGAGAATTAATTTATAATAATTTTTTCGACTATAATGAAATTTATCCAGATATAATAATATATTAATAAATGATTTATATTTATTATTCTTGAATTTAACAAAATTTATACTATTAAGAAATTAAAGTACATAATCGATTTTAGGCACTTCATTTAATAAACATTTTGATAAAAATCTCAGAACAAGTATCTAATTGAAGTAACGTATCTTTCAAATAACAGATAACATATGATGTTAAAATTTCTACGATCATTTAGAATAATGAATTCACAAATTTCTAACATTGTACCAATAAGGTTGAGAATAAGGAGATTAGAAAGAGGGTCGGAATTTTCAAAAAATTCTATGTATAGTACACTTTTAAAATTAATTATTGAAAAATTATTAATCTATAGTTACACCATTTTTTTCATATACTGGGAAAAAAATGTACCAATTATCATAATTAATCGAAAATTTATATAATATTGTAAAATACACAATATACTCTAGCAATGTCAACATATGAAAATTACAATATTATATATCAGAAAAAAAATATAGAAATAGGAACTATAACAATTTGAATAGTGATCGAACTCTGGAAATCTAAATATCAATGTAAAAAAATATTAGGAATATATTAAAACACCAGATAATCTTAAAAAATATTACTAATACTAAAAAACACAAATAATGAAAACACTAACAGTATATAAACTTCTATGAATCTGCGTTAATATAATTGAAAAATAATATATGAAAAAGTTTAATATCTCTTTAACTGTGAATAAGTACTGAATTATCTGTAGAACAAACCTCATCTTCTGAATTCATCTGAATTTTTCCAAACATATTTTCGAAATTCCTTTTTTATTTCCAGTATTTGAACTTTGAAAGTAAAAAGTCGAATGTCGTATTCTCAAATTCTACATAAAAATCTAGAAAAATATCAGAATATTGTTTTCGAATTGGATTAATACTAAAGAAATTTTTCCGAGAAATCGTACAAAATACAAACAATTCAAAAATTGAAATTCCCAAGAATTGAATGCTATAGAAATCTATATTGAAATCTATATAAATACTGGTAGAAAATTCTAAAAAAATTTTTTATATTTCAAACACCAAAAATACAAATAACCAGAGTATCATAATGTACAACAGTATAATAATAAATTATAAATAAAACTGCATCATAGTATTATCTATAAATTTTAAAATGATTACATTAAAAACGTGGCTGACAGTAACGCTTTTCTAGGCACTTGTGAAAAAAGCACACTTACCTTAGAAGTAAGGTAATTCAGTATTTCTTCTCGAAGGTGTTTCATAGTTAATGTTTTAAGCCTGAAATTAATTAAACAATGATTAAAATTTCATCATGACGCTTTTTTTTCCTTCAGCTAGTGGCCTATTTACTCAGAACTTGTTACAGTCGATAAACTACAAGGTTGGTTCATGTTCAATCGAAATTTCCTCTGGCACTCAAGCAAGTCAACGAGTTTTCAAGTATGCGCTCGACTTTATAAATGAGGAAACTAATGATAACTTTACAAGGTCTTTAGGGCTGCATTCTTTAAATAAAGTCACTAAGCTACTTTGCTACAAGAACTTGATTTAAAAGTAGCTCACGATATTCAAATTTCTCGTGACTTGGTAAATAAGCGACGCAGAAAGTGTATTCAATGTTTGTACATTTTTTTTTCTTTCTCGCGTTTCAAGTTACTTGACCAATTTTTTTTTAATTGTAGAAACAACTTTTCATGCATGAATGAATGAAAATTTACGTTATTTAAGTTTGAGAAATTCTTAAACGACTTTTAAAAATCTAAATTCTTTATGATATTTTTAAAATACGAAATTTGAAAGAGATTTGAAAAATTCTGATGCTTACTAAATTTTCCTTTTTCAAGTTTCTTGGATTTCTTATAAAACGATAATTTTATATTTTTTTTATAATTATTATAAATTTTTTGAAGCACAAGAAATACCTAGTTCAATTGAAATTTTTTGTTATGAAATCAAAGGAAAAGGCGAATCTTTCAACAAAAGCGAAAGTTGAACTCCAAAGTTTATTTTACTTTGAAACTCCGAAATTTAAAAAATTGAACAACCTTATGACCGAAAACAGATCGTCAAAGATGAAAAATCATAAAACCCCGAAGGGAATAAGATATTATTTTTAAAATTTTTCAGGAATTTCTGAAATTTCCGTATTTTGTACCACTCAAACAATTTGTAATGTTTTTCTGTATGATTAAAGATCTCTTGTATTCCTATTACTCAAAACTTTTTCCAATAAATAAACTCTTCTTATAATAAAATAAGCTATAGTTCAATAAAAATTTCAATCTGTTATGGAATAAAATCAAAGTGACAGAGATTCTTTTCCACCGAAAACTTTTCCAAAGCAGACACACTGTAATCTAAAAGTTACGACCGCGAAACCGGATCAAAATGCATGAAACGCAGCGCGAAGTACGAGAACAAAAGTGGCTGTGCTACAATAGTAAAGGTAACGCGAAATGGTTAGTCGAAGGCAGGGAAAATAAATAGATTACAGTGCGATACTGAAAAGCAAAACGAGGAAACTGACCATGGAAACGTACTCGATGGTGACGTATTCAATTTCAATTAACATGGTGGGAGTTACGAAAGTGGGTTAATCCGGGATTTTTGGTAGACTACATTCTCTTTGATACTAAAAAAAATGTCACAATTCCCTGAATTATTCATTCGTACTTAATGGATACGAATCATCCTCGTCGCTCATTTGTATTCTGCGGGAGAACCGAATCGGTGAATTTTTCATTCTCGCGGTTTTTAATGGGGAATGTTGAATTTCGCTATATACTTCATTTGTCCCAATCAGTCAGTGAAATAGAAACGCCTGGTAATATTTTTCCAGCAAATAAATTCTTCAAGCAAAATTTACAGTGACCATGCATTTGTTGTATCAGTATATGATGAATCCACTTTTTTGTGACTGTATACTTTTTTCGCTGAAATACTAATTTGGTTTACTTGAATAAATTTTTAGGTTAGACAAATAAATTTTTGTGAACTGTGAAATATTTTCAGTTTGGACAAACAACATTCAAGTTTTGGAAGAAACATAAATTTTTTTGATGGATTTTTTAGAGTAGAATTGATCAAAGCGTACACAAAAAAAATTGTCAGAGAGGTTTGTTTAAAAATGAATATATTTCCATATGGTTTTTTAATTTTTTATCATTAAAAATCTAATATTCTAGGATTCTAAAAATGCTAAAATTCAAATAGATTTATAATTGTCTCTGAATTCTTCCTAGTAACTGAAAATTTTACAAACCTTGGATACGCACTATAAAATAAAACTTTAGAATCTAGAGTTCCATACCATAATGCATCAAAATGATATAAAATCTTTTATGTCGTAAGAATACTGGAAAAATAGAAAAAATACTGAGAGTACTACAAAAAGATATAAAGAAACCACTTTTTGAAAAATCCTTAAAAATTCGACCATCAATAAAATTTTGCATAGTAAAACATCCAATTATATATGGAAAGAAATATTTAGTTCCAGATATGCTCTAAAACTTAAAAATTCATAATTTAGTTTTCTTGTTGATTTCTAAAAAAACCATATAAACATAAATATATACCTAGTATTTTATAAATTTATATTTTTTTAGGTATTTTTCGAATATTAGAGTATTTATAGAATTTTCTGAATTTTCGTATGTTCCAAGTATTTTCGTGTATTATTATATAAATTCCTCGAAACAGAAGTTCTCAAGATTTTATAAAATTCAGCATCTTTATGATATTTAGTGTTTTACAGATTTCTTGCACTTCTGGTATTTTCACATTTTTTCAATATTTTTCCAACTTGGAGAATTCCTGGTGCAGTCATTGATTTGTATGACTATTTCAGATCTCGATGCTCCAGGATTCAATTTGATAGAGTTCAGATATATTTATAGATTTCTGATGTAAAATCGTGTTTCCATTTATAAAATTTCCTTCGAATCCTTTTTTTCCAGCACTGAAAAACCAATTTGGTCTACTTAATTAAGTTTTTTGTTCAGACTTTTTTTGACTGTGAAATATTTCTAGTACGACAAACAAATTTAAGTTAGCAGAAACGTGCAGTTTTTTGACTATAAACAAAATTTGATTCTCTGAATTCAAAATTTATTCAAGTGAAACAAATATTTGATTGTTCAAGTAACGACTAAAATGTTTGTTTGGGCCAACCAAATCAGTAGTTCAGTGTTTGATTTCTATACAAAATTCTGGAGCTCAGCGCTCTAGAACTGAAAACTCTATAGTTTAGTTTTCTTGTAGATTACTGTAGAAACCATATTATAAACATAGATTTATTTTATTTTTTATTTTTATTTTGATGTATACATATAATTTTTCGAATTTGCGTATTTTTCAAGTATTTTCGTGTATTGTTTTATAAATTTTTCGAAATTGAAGTTCTCAAGATTTTACAAAATACAGCATCTTTATCACATCTAGTGTTTAACAGATTTCTTGCACTTCTAGTAATTTCACATTTTTTCAATATTTTTCCAGCCTGGAGAATTCCAGGTATAGTCATTGATTGGTATGATTATTTCAGATTCCGATGCTCCAGGATTCAATTCGATAGAGTTCAAATATTTTTATAGATTTCTGATGTAAAATCGTGTTTCTATTAATAACATTTCCTTCGAATAAGTTTTTTGTTGAGACAAAAAACTTTTTTCGACTGTGAAATATTTCTAGTACGACAAACAAATTTAAGTTTGCAGAAACATAAAGTTTTTTGACTAAAACGAAATTTGATCCTCTGAACTAAAAATTTATTCAAGTGAAATAAATATTTGGTTGGTCAATTAACGATTAAACATTTGTTTGAGCCAACCACTCGGTTTTTCAGTGTACCTACAAACGCAGATTTTCATGGCAAACCCCGACGTTGAGATATAGTCTACTCGAGGTTTAATGAAAAATACCATCTCAGTGCTGAATATTAACGACGGATCAGAAGACGGTACTCGCGTACCATACGCGCGTGCTGTAATGCACGCGAAATAGCCGACACCGGCGGAATGCCAACGGAACGTCATCTGACCTTATTGATTTCATATTGGCCTTTTCCGCGTCGATTTTTACGACGCTATGAAACTCCGTTCACAGGAAAATGGCATTTTCCGTTACAAGCTGGCCAACTTTTCGGTGGGACCTTTTTGATTGCGCTATCATCGACGAAGAGTCGCTGGCAGAATTAATGGAGCCATTTTTTTTTATTATTCCTTTCTGTATACCCCTAGTGTGTAATGAAAGCTGACGCTTTTATTGGGGAAATCAATTACGTGAATGAAGGATTAATTGCGCGAAAACGGTCGACGCGGCGTTTTGTTTGGATTCGGAAATTAGCACGGGGAAAATAATAACTCGGGTCAGCGAAAGGGAGGTGAGAACAACGGGAGGTGAAAAAGCGTGGGATCGGAATTCTTTTTTTTTTATGGAAGGTTCAAGTGTAATAACAATGTGTATGAATATTTTTTTAGATTTATTTATCTATTAAGTTGGTAATAAGTAATATTTTCATGTTACTCATCTAGTAGAAAAGTGTAATTTTCATTTTCTTTAACTGACTGTAACTTTAACTCGGATTTATTGTTGGAATAACGATTAATGTTTTGAAAAAGTTGTGGTTATGTTACTATATGTAGTATTTAAATGTCTAGTAAATCAATTATGTATATTTAAAAATAACACAGTTCCATGCAGTTTTGGATAGTAACTGTAACTGTAACTCAGTTTTTTCGCCAAACTAATATATTTTTCTCTCTGTAAGTAATAGTTATTTTTACTTCATGTAAGTAACTAACTGTAACTTAATTTTGTTTTTGCAATAATGAACGTAGATAAAAAAATTTTGATTCAGTCACTAAAATTGCTCTCTACCTTAAAGAAAATCTGTAACTGTAATTGAACGTTTCAGATCTCAGAATCTAAACTTTCGTAGATTAATTTTTTCATATGACGAATATTCAACAGTTTTTTTAAAATGTATTATCCATTAGAAATGAATTAAAATTCTGAATTTGCTTTCTGTACCAAATTTTAAATCGATACTTGACCTGCAGTAATTAAAATATAACATAGTATTCGCATTTTTTAGTCGATGAACGCTTGACGCTCTTCGAGAGAAGAAATCGATCTTTCATACTCTCAGGAAGAAACGAATTTTTAACACCCCAGATAATGGACTGACCTACTTACAAAATGGGTTGCCAGGAAACAGTAACATCCAAGGGTATGAAATAAGCTCTCAATATTCAATATGATACGTTGAATTCACTCAATATCTAAATTTATATTGCAGTTTTAAACTTATTTCAGTGTGTGTTTATTTAAAAATGTGATTCCAGAGAGACATTTTATATGTTGGTTAAGTATTTCATTTAAAAGTTATTTTGTTTGTGTATATGTGTTTTTTTTTCTTTAATTTTACATATGCAATACACTTTTGGAGTTCGTTTAAAACTTTTAAACCTGTCTCATATAATATAATTTTTTGATGATAGAAATGTTTATTCAAAATTCTTTATTTTTTCTAATGGTAATGTAGTTTATCAGGATAAATGAGGAATTTCGACTTTTTACTGGTGATTTCTCTTCTGCCATGTGAATGAATAATATTTTACAAGGAATAAGTCAAAATCGGCTATTCTAAAATGAGATAGTAGCTTAGCAGATGTGTAGGTGTAAAAAATTTTCGGCAGCAATTTTTCGAAAAAATATATTTTCCACGGGGTATTTTATTATTTTCAGTCCTTAAGTATCTGTTTATATGAGTACGATTTTTCAATTTTAAAAATGTTGGGGTTTTGAAGTTCTATAACTTTTGGAATTTAGAATCTGACATTTATCATACATGTATTTCATACTCGATTTTTAATAAACTTTGAGCGATTTTACAGTATTTTAATAGATGTTTATGTTCTCGTTAATTGTTATAAAAATCGTTTGTGTTTGATGACCTGAAATTCAAATTTTGATAGATTTTAAGTGTTTTTTTTCACAGTATTTTTATGATTTCGTAGCGTTTTTTAGTATTTTTATAGATTCCTTGTATCACAGTTAATGACTACATACGTTTTTGGGGGAATTTGATAGTCTAGAATTCAAACATTTATAGATGTTGAATATTTTTTTCAATTTTTCAGACAACAGTACTCTTAAATATTTCTATAACTTTCTGTACTTTTTTATGGATTTCTATGTAGACTTCTACAGTACTAATTTATCAGATTTCCAGCATTTTATAACTCTCTCATTTTCCGAATCTTATTTTTTTACATAGTTCAAGTTAAATAGTCATAATTCAAATTCTGCTCAATAAAAACTCTGAAGCTATAATTGTTGCTATTTTTGAATTTGTCAAATTAAGAATTCTGAAATTTGTTTAACATTGAGAACTTTGTCCTCTAGTTGTCCTCTAGGTTTCAGTAAGTAAATTATTTGTAATCATCACCCATTTCTTTGATCATTCCAGTTTTTATTATGTGTACTTTTATCATCTCTTATCAATTATTATAACTAGGGTTAATAAAAATATTCACGGTAAACAATGAAAAATGCAGCTAAGAAAATAATTAAATCTGTATAATAACTGAAAAATTATGAAAAGTTTTGGAAATTTATTAAGTATCAGAAATTTCTGAAGACGTAGTTTTTAGAAAAATTTATCAAAATATGTGAAATATAATAAACTTTGTATTCTGTAGCATCAAATTTTCAAAAACTAAGGGGAAATCCGAAAAATTTCTAAAAATCTATGAAAAATCAATCTTATTTTAAAATGCAACGAAATAAATTTTTATACATTTATACAGCACTGAAAAAAAATCAGGTAGAGATGTACAGAATTTGACCTTAATTTCATCAAATGTCATAAGCTGTGATTTTTTTTTATTGTTTAATACTTTTAATTTCAACATTTTCACTACAAAACAAATTTTCAAATATTTATTCCCAACGTAATTAAACACCAAAGTTTATGATGATAATTCTATAATAAAAAAATTCTTTTGACTCTCAATCTATGAAACTTTCAATCAAAGAGAATATTATGTTATGAACCTTCAGAGAAATACACTGAGACACAAGGAAATCCATTATATTTCATAAATAGCGAAAAATTAAAAATAAACTGATTGTACAAATAATTTATGAAATCCTCTCAATTAACGAAAAAAGTGTATTATAAAAAATTTATAAAAATACACAAAATCTAGAAGATCGAATATCAAAAATCTATGTAAAAAGTTTTCATAATACAAAATGTTCGTGTAGAACAAATAATCTCACCAAATTTTCAAAAGAGAAAAGTATTACAAAAAATGCCATAAATCCATAAAATATTTAATACCTTAAGATCCTAACTCCTAAAAACGGTAGAACATTTTACAAATCTTTTCGAAATTCAACAAATGCAGAAAATATACATTATAGGCAAAAAATCTATTTGCATATTATTATTGACTCTGGTTATAGTTTTTAATTTACCATGAAACAATTATTAATTTCACCCGAATTTGAGAAGGTGTTAAAATCCTCTCCAACATATGTAAATCTAACCTTGCTGGGATCTGAAATAACTCCCAAGAGGACGTTGTCCGCAAAAACTTGGCATTCTGTGGCGAGTGCTAATATCGATTACCGCTTAAAGCACTGCTTTGAAACGTGAGACGTTCATTTTTCCCTCCACTTAAACCTTTTTTTCCGTAACGAAAGACGGCGAATATATCAATCTCGAGATTCCATCGATAATCTCCTCGGCGGAACCGTAATATCGACTTGGATGGAAGAAAAGCTATCGCGTTGCGTACTCCAACAAATACTTTCTTGGCTGCCGAAACTCATCATCCGATAGAAATCGATACATTCGCGAACGGGAGAACGCGAACCGAATAATGATGCGTCCGGAGGTTTATCTCGAAATAAAAAGCTCCCATTTTCAAACGAATTTGAAGAAACAGAAAAACTACGATCCGTGTTTGTTTTATCTCGGTTCGCCCAAAGCTTTGTTGCTGTTCAATTGAACAAGCAAATATATTCTTGTATCATGTCGTAACGTATGGAGTATTTCGAGAAAAGTTGGAAGTGATTGAAAAATTCTAAAAAAAATTTCTTGCGACTTCTTTTTACAATTGTGTGTTCTTTATATTTTCTATGTATACCGTTATTATTTAAGTATATTTTCATATATTCCTATAGCGTTCGGTATTTTTTCAGTAACCGTATAATATTTCATTTTTATTCCATAATTTTTTATACATATCAGATTTTCAGCATTTTAACACTCTCTCGTTTTCCAAATCTACATTTCTTATGTTGCTCGAAATAAATAATTATATGAAATTTACTTTTTTTTATCATATTTTGTATTTTAGTATACTTCAAGTATTTTGTGAATTTCAAAAATTCCTATATTTTATGTCATTCATTTAGTATTATAGTATTTTTTGTTTTTTTATATATTTCTTGTATTTTTATTATTCACTGTTCAGATTTCTAGAATTCGATGCTTTAGAATTCTAATTTCAAGAGATTCTAGGATTTTCAAAGATATTTGGGAAGATAAGATTCACGTACATTTCAATACCTTGTAAATTTTGGAAATATTAATACTTTTTATTTTATTTCATTTTTTATATTTTCTATGCATATTATAAAATAGGTATTTGTTTTCACATAAAAATACAATTTTATTCAATATATTTTTCGTTTGAATTTGAGTTGTTTCGTTGAGAGTAATTTTTAAAACATTTCTTTTGAAATACAATAACTTAGCTAAAAAATTGTGGATTCTTTTAATTATTTTTTCATTTTGTGGGTAGAGTTTTATGTCAACAGAAAATAATTCGAAATTTTATTTTTTTGAGAAAATTTTCTTGCAATCGTGATTTCATTAAAAAACTTAAAAAACTTTTCAAGATGAAGTTCGTTCTTTGAAAACTATGATTACAGAAAGAAAAAGTGCTATTTTTGCAGTTATATATTATTTTTTTCACTGAAAATCGTTTTTGTCACAGTTCATCAGTAAGGATATGCATGTAAAAAATAATTTTTGAAGTTGAAAAATACATAAGTTTCTAAAAATTATGGTAAAAAATAAAATTGAAAATTTCTTGACTCAAGAGTTTTCATATCACGTCAGTTTTTGAATGCTTTTTAGTTTGAATGTACTACTTTAACGTTTTTCTCAAAGTGTTATTATGTTTTCAATTATACAAACAATATGTTTTTACATTTTGAATACAATTGCCAACATATCTATAGCAACTTGATATTATCAAAAAAAATATTTCAGAATTCAACACACGATTATTGTTAAAAAGAATATTAAATGTTATGTTGAAGTTGATTTTTGACATTTTGAATTCTTCAATATATTTCAAGAATGAACAAAATATTTCTTGTAAAAGAACGCATGAAAAAATTTACGTAATATAATAACTTTCAAGTCAGAAAAATTTTTGATTTCTCGCAACAATAATCGAAATGATTTAGAAAGTTCTTATATCTGAAAAGAAATTTATTTTCTTAATTATTTCAGGAGTTTGTGAAATTTCCGCATTTCATGCAATTCATACAATTTTGTACTATTTTTTAGTATTTTTATGGATTTCTGGTATTCCTATGATTTATAGAATTTAATACTAAAGTATTGAAATCTACGGCAATTTTGAATTTCTAGTATTTTAAAAGCTTTCAATTTCTCTGTAGATTACTGTATATATATTTCTAGAGTTTGATGCTCAAAAATTCGAATTCCAATAGATTTTCAGTATTTATAAAGATGTTTCGGAATATAAGATCTACATAGATTCTGAACATCTTAGAGATTTGTTAAATTTTCGTTCTTTTGGAACGGTTTCAGGTATCTTGAAGCATTTTATAGTTAACCATAAGAATACTTTTTCTTTTAAATTTCTGGTGTTTCTACAAGTTTTTATATAAGTTTGTTTAGAACCCAATGATCTAGAAATCCGAGTTTTATAGATCATACGTATTTGTTCAGATTTTTTAGAAAACAGTTCTTTTACAGAATTCTAATACTTTTCGTACTTCTTCAGAGTTTGCTTATGATTCGAAATACTTATGCGTATTTTTGTGAATTTTTGTCTCATTTTCTGGAATTAAAAATTCCAGATATCAAAGTTTCTTAGATTTTCATCGTTTTCGTGTATTCCAATTTTTTTTATCAATCATTGGGTTTTGATTATTTCCTAAATTTTTTTTTCTATTTTTATTTAGCCAAACATTTATAATCGTAATTTTTCTGAAGAGAGCATTTTTATTATTTTTGAGTACTGAAATTATGAATCTTAAATTTTCTTAAAATTTGAGAATAGAACATCATTTTTATGTTCTCTAAATTTCATAAAGTACATTTTTTATACTTTCCGCTTATTTTCATTGTTTATTATTCTTTTTTCTACTGATTACCTCATTTTTAAAAATAATAACTATTATTAGATAAATGCACTATTTCCTTATAGTTTGTAATTTCCTTGATTTTCATGTTTTTCTTTCTTTTTTTTTATTTCTACATGAAATATAATGAGTTTGAACCCGTGAAACCCCCTTTGCTAAATCATCTTCCCTACATTCAAAACTTGACAAGCCCAAAAACTTGTTTTCCCAATTCTTCTTTTAATTTTCAAGAACAATCCTTTATCTCTACTTTTCATTACATCCTTAAGTACTTGCCCACTTCAAGGGCACTCACTTTAATTGAAACGTATCGCAATTTAAGAATGGGATTTCAGTAGCCACAAATGACACTACTTATCGTAGGGCTTGATTTATTTTGTTGCATGATAGGGATGGTCGCGTTGAGCCCAGATTCATGGGACAAATTAAGGTTACACGAGGGTGCTGGCCGTTTTTGACGATAACCTACCACCGTACGAAACAAATGAAGCATTTGTATTCCAGCCACCGCATCCCCGGCGGTAATACATTTTAATTCTGTAAGAGCCAGGATACAATTGATGGGCTCGCTTCGAGATGGAATATACAAGTTACCCAATACACTTTTCAAGACGAAAACTGATGTTGGAACAAGCTTAGCCTTATGGAAATATGCCTAGTATGATAATTTTGCGCACAGAAGAAGATTTGAGGAGGAATAATGTAGATTGTAGGAATTTTTTAAGTTAGAAATTATGGGGGAGGTTTGAACGTAGGCTAAGGCAGGTTTCGAAAGGTTCGAGAAAGTTCATAAAAGGTTTGAATTGAAGTGTGAAGATGTTGACATGGGTACAAATGAGATGGAATGTGTCTGAAAGGATCAAATGTGGTTTTGAGGAGAAATTATGTAGATTGTAGGAATTTTTTAAGTTGGGAATTATGGGAGACGTTTGAACGTAGGTTAAGACAGGTTTGGAAAGGTTCGAGAAGATTCAAAAAGGTTTGAATTGAAGTTTGAAGATGTTGACATGGGTACAAATGAGGTGGAATGGGTCTGAAAGGATTAAATGTGGTTTTGTGGAAATTTAGACAGAGTTGAATTCGAGTTTTGAATGGTTGATGGAACTAGGTTTTTGGTGTTGTAAGCAGTTTTATAGAAATGTCTCGTGATGTTTGTTAGTTTTTTCATGAAATTTGTATCTGAGCAGGAGTGTTAGAATGCGATTTTTTTGGTAGATTGTAATTGAAGATCCAGTATTGTAAAATCAATAATGTTGGAAAAGTTGTTTCATACAAATCTGGAGAATATGGAAAGTAATGAAAATTTACGTAAAATATGATTAGCCAGATAAATGATTATTAAATCTGGAAGATTTCGAATGAGGTGTGTTATTTGAAATGGTGAAAACCTAATGAACATTCGTTGAAACAGTTGTCGATAATTCTAAAAAATTTGGAAATTTTGTAAAAAATAAGGAAATACTAAAAAATATTGTTGATTATGTTTTTTATCATATTTTTTCTCAATATTTATGACATTGTTCTTCCTTTTTTATTGAAAATCTGGAAAATTTGAAAAATATTGGATGATTTAAAAAATTGTAAATTTTTGTGAAAAACGCGAAAATTCTGTTGAAATACAGGGAACGCTTTTGAGTTTTATTAATTGTGTCATCATCATATTTCTACGGAACATGTTTGGCAATGGTTTGTAAGCATTTAACAAAAATTAAAAAAACTTGAAACGAACTGGAAAACTGTGAAGAATTTTGATGAGTCAGAAAAACTCTTCAAAAATATGGAAGATTACGAGTACTTTCTATATTATGTTTAAACTATGAAAATTTCGAAAAATCAATAAAAATGTTAAACGTATTAGAAGTTGCTAATATCTCTAAGATACTGAAGTTGCTAATATCTCTAAGATATTCCAAAAATTTTTGGAATTGCAGCAAATATTTCGAAATTTTTACGATTGAATTCATTATCATATTAACTCGAAATATGTTTGATAACGTTATTTTATGATTCAATAAAAATCTGCAAAACCTAAGAAGTATCTGAAAATTCCGAAAAGTTCTCATTAGATTAGAAATTATCATAATTTCATAATTAACAAAAATTGTTAACTATTGGAAAATCTGGAAAATCGAAATAATTGTAGAATCTCAAAAAATATTCATAAATTTTACATATTCTGTTCATTATTATACTTCTCCGAAATATGAATAATCTAATTTTTTGTGTTTTTCATTAAAAATAAAAAAAACTCAGAAAGTTCAAAAAAATTACGTGAAATCTTGATAAGATGAACAAATTTCCACAAAATACAGACAGTTTTGGATAATTACTTGATTGCATTTTGAAAAATTTAATCATTTGAATTGAATGGTAATACGTTTAAAATGTCAGAAAATGAAAAAAACATTCAAAGTCTTTTAAACTGACAATAATTCTAGAATTTCTTAAAATTTCTACATTTTTAGAAAATATTTCTTATTATCTCAGTTGTGAAAAATTATGACTATCTTGTAAAACTACGGAGCTTCAAAAATTTTTAGAATCATTAAACTTTTAAGAAGACTTTATTATTCCAGAGTATGTTATAAAATTTCGTCAATTTTGACAAACTTTAATAATTTGGCCAAGTTTTCATTCATAAATTGATGCATTTTCACTTGAATATTTTGGCTATTAAATAGAAATTTTCAAACTGAAGAATAATACAAAAGACATTTTTTTTTCTTTTTTTTTTATAGTCCTTTTAATATATTTGAGGCACGACCAAATTAAGGTTCAATTACGTTTAAACAAATCTTGAACTTGATTTGAACAAATTCCCACGAGCCAAAATAAATTTCACCATGCTAAAAATGATTTTGACAGATCTAAACAGCCACTTTCCCCATAAATGACAGGACTTTCCAATTAACAAGTAACTAATAGCTGCACAAACGAACCCTTTCATCGTCGCACTTTCCATACGAAAATTACCTCGATGCTCTACTTCACATCAGGATCCTGAGGCTAAGAGTATTCGACGAGAATCAAGTTTTGTTGCCGCGTGGAAGTGCAATCTCCCCTTTTGTTCAGTGGCCAAATTAAACTCGGAGCCTTTTTAAGCACGTTTTCGCTCGCGAGGGAAAAGTGTTTTGTTGCAGTTGGACTATTTTTCGAGTGCGAGCACCAACAAGGAAAAGAGTCGTACATGAAACGCTCAACACAATCGTGCCTCTTCAATTTTCCCGGCGAGGCGACACTCTTTTAAGGAGCGACGGTTTTTTGTTACGAAAAGCAACAAACGGAATAATCCGTAACTTTTCTTTCGGCTCCGGTCGCGGGTCGTTTTTCACGGCTCTCGTTTTCACGCTTGAAACGAGATTACGAATTTTGACTCGATTTCGTGCGTTCGTTTGAGGGACTTTGATCGACGTTCCGTAAGAAATGGAATTATGGGTGATTGCACATCGAAATACTGACGTTCTCGATGAGTTCAACTTGGTTGAATGCTGGACGTTGAAGTGGAGATTGGAATATTTGGGGATGTTGGTAGGAAATAGCCTGGGAAATCATAGCAAATTGTGGAGTACCTGAGGAAAAGCACGATGAGTTGCTCAAAGATACAGGAAACGTTTTTGGGAGTTATTAAAATCCTCACTCCTGAGATGTGTGTTAAATTAATCTTTGTTTCATGTAAAAATAAAAAAAATAGAAATTCTGAACATGAAAATCAATGACAATATATACAATAACGAAATTATTTGTTGGCTGAATGTGATTTAAAAAAATGAAGTATTGAATCAAAATAAGAATAAAAAATAATGAAAATAGGTGAAAATGATCGAAAATGTACTTACTGAAAATCAGTATTATCAATTTCAATAATTTAACAACAGCTAACCTTGTTTCAGAAGAATAATAATTATGAATATTTGGTTAGGATAAGGTAGAAAAAAATTTGAGAAAATGTTTAAACGTAGTGAATAATAAAAAAAATCACCTACGAAAACGTTGAATATCTAAACATTTTTGAACTATGAAGTATCGAATTTTAGAAATCTATAAAGCAATCGACAAAAAAATAAAAAATCTATAAAATTACTGAACTTAATGGTGATGATTTTTGAAAAGGAAGCAATGAAAAAAAATAACAATAAAAAATAATGAAAATAGCTGGAAATGATAAAAAATGTACTAACTGAAATCTAGGGTACGTTATATATAGTTTTCTGTTAGTTTTTAAATTTCAACAGGATTCAGGATTCTCAATTTCATTAATTTACAAATTACAGAAATCTTAGCTTCGAAAGAATTACAATTATATAAATGTTTGGCTACGATAACGTAGAAAAATAAATTTGAAAATTTTTTTTAACTCAGTGAGTAATAAAAAAAAAATTTCATAAAAATATTGAATATCTAAAATATTTTAACTTTGAAACTTCGAATTCTAGAAATTAATACAGAAATTATATAAAATTTTATGAAAAAACTGTTTTTTAAAAAATTTAACATGCATGAAAATAATTTCTTATTCAATAATGTAAATAATATATAAAGAACTAAAAAAGATAGAAATATGACAATGAATTTGATATTGTAGGACAAATATTGAAAAATCTAGAAGGTTTAAATCAGTTTAGGTACTTTATCACATTGTAATACATCGAAGGCATTTTGAAAATTTGTAGAATTTCGGGAAATGTTCATAAATTTCATTTAATACGTCCATGCCATATTACTTGTGATTTATATGAGGTTTTAAAATTTTTCAATTGACATCTAAAAAAACTTGGAAAGAATTGAAAAATTATGAAAAAACTTAACAAGTTGAAGAAAATTTCAAGCAATAAAGAAAATGTTTGAAATTCTAAAAAATTTTTGTAATTAAAAAAACATGGAAAATTGAAACTTTGGCAAAAATATTCTGGAATCCAGAAAGTTCATAGAATCCAATAAATAATATACATATTTTGGACAGTGTTCATTGTATTAATGTTTCTTCAAAGCACGCCTATTGATTTTTTCACTTTTTGAACAATAATCTAAAAAACTTGAAGAGTAAAAAAATTATAAAAAACCTTGATGACTTAGACAAACTGTTACGAAATTACAGCTTTTATTAGATTGTATGTATTGGGTTTGAGAGGCTGTGAATCTTGAAAAATAACATAAATTCAATTATACAGAGTGTCAAAGATTCTCGAAAATTCAAAAAAAGTTCTTAAATGTCAGCAAGTGTTTATAAATTTTAAAGATCGTGTTCATAGTTAAACTTTTCCGAAACATAGTAGATAATTTGATTTGCATTTTTGTATTAAAAACTGTGAAGCTAAAAAAACATCAAAATCGAGGGCAACTACGTGGAAGTAAATGCAACGGAGGTGGATGCAACGGAAATGAATCCAACGAACATAGTTAATCACACCACATCATACAAATCCCTAAATTAAAAAAATTTCCTAGCACTGCAAGCCCAACCATCCATCGAACGCTGTTCCCGCCAGATTCTGAAAATCCAGCCAAGTCGAGAGGGTGGCCCGGCAGCCCTCCGTGGAAATTGGGGCAAACGAGGGAGGACCGCGAAAGCCGAGCGTCTTGGGGGTTGAAAAGAGCTTGATTCAGCAAACACGCTCTCGCGTAACACATTAAGCCGGCGTCTGCGCGGTGCCCACCCTCGGACCTCTCTTTCCCACAAGCCCAGAAACCCTATCCGTCAGCCTCTCACTCAGTTCTCCCATTTTCCCACTCGCTCCAGCCTGCGGCAACGCGCCGCGCTCTCTCTCCGTCTCACGGCGCACGCAATCGCTGCCGCTGTTCCCAGCGCCGGCATCTCATTTCCTCGCGAGCTCCCGCGCTCGCGCCGTCTCACTCGCTTCGCAAGATTCGCCCACTTCCGCGCCCCAGGTCTTTCCGGTTCGCTATCCACGCAGCAGTGCAACACCACGCGTTTGCGCACGCTGCGGAGATCGCGGACGGCCCGGTTCCGCGATGAATAATACAAGAAACAACGCCCGGACACCCAATTTGCCCAACTTCCGAGGCGTTTAACGGGGGTGATAACGGGTTATGGCTCGCCGATACCGAGCTCGCGGGTTCTCGTGAATCGCGGCCGCCAGGGATCGATAACATGGCATGTCCTTTCGCGCGGGCACTTGGACAAGGCAAGGACGGGGACCATCCGCGGGAAAAGTTCAAGCCCTCCAGGCAGTCTTCCATCCAAATCACGTCCACGTTGCTGGGGGAGGACATCGACGAGCCGGAGAACGCACAGACACTTAATTTGAAGCATTTGAGAGCTGCCGTGCACGTGCTGACCAATCCTGTGGTATGGAGATCATTTGATCATGATTTTTAAAATGTGACACTATCTGAGAAAAGGGCCTTAGCGCACAAATCGTTTGGAAAATGTGTATAAAAGATGAGGACCTTAAAGTCCTTTTTCTCAGATCGCGTCACGAATGTAGAGAATGAAAAATCAGAAACAAAGAGTCCCTTTGTTTCTTGAATAACGCTCATATTTATTCTTCATAACTTTTATGATTTTTTTATTTTTTGGTTCCAAAAGTTATGAATATATTTTTTTGAAGGAGTTTTTCGGGCTGATAATAGTTTTTGTTGTTGAAGTAGCTGATAAGAGGGCAGGGGGTCAGGGGAAGGAAGGGTTGGCGGGCGATCATGGATAGCAAGCGACGGTGGGTGAGAGCGGTTGTTGGGGATGGGTGACCGGTCGTGGATTTCGCGTGCAGGCGGTGTGTTAGGAGATTTTTAAGGCGATGATTATGAATTGTTTATTGAAATAGATGTTCTGTGGGTGAAAGATAACGTATTTCGTTTGATTTGAATTGATACGATGTGGTACAGTTGACGCTTTGAGGGGTGATAAAAAAACGATCTATTTTATGTATAATGTTGAAGTTATCGTTTGAAGAACGTCACTAAGGTAAACAGAAAATCGAAACATTATATATACATAACAAATTTTGAATAAATCGAAGTTATTTGAAAATCTAAGTGACTTTTCTTTGATTTATCCTCGTAACTTTGCAAATTTTTTTGCATAGTGTTTTTTTCGATAAAATTGAAGGTTAAAGAATTTAGGAACTGAATCTGAAGGTTCGAAAAAGTCTAAATTTCGTGCTTTTGAATGACTTTTGAAGACAAAAATAATTACGATTTTGAAATTGAAAATTTGGAGTATACAAACAAAAATTGAAATTATATAATTTTGACGAAATTATCAAACATAAAATTACTGGAAATCTTTGGTAATTTTTTAAAAATTTGTGAATATTTTAATTGAAATACGTAGCTTTTAAAGTTTATTAAAAAAAAGATTTACAAGTTTTTTGAAAATTTATGAAAGTTGCAAAGTTTTTAGAGTATGATAAATTTTTCTACAAACATTGACAATGTCTAATAATCTGGAACTTAAAAAGTAAATTTCACAGTTATTTCCCAAGTTTCATAACTGACTGTTTACAGTTCTGTCACAAAGTTTAAAAACATTTAAAAAAGTCCAAAAAATTCAAATTCAAGTTCCTGAAAGAATTTTCATAAATTTCATGTTTTTAGAATAAACCTTGTAGAAATTCCTCTTCATTTTTATCAATTTATATCAACTGAAAATGAAATGTGGTTTTTTAATAAAATCATGGTACCAGCAAAATATGTATAGTAAACTTTTTAATATCCTTACATTTTTCCGTTTTATACGGAAATTTTAATTTGTTGCAGAACGAAGTAATAGCCGTTGCGTTGGAGTCAGTTTTGGCTCAAAATGAAATTCCACTCTCGACCTCGACTTCCTTGTAAGTGCTGTCAGAACTTTTACATTCGAAATGCCCTTAGAATAAAGGTCTGCTTCAAGATTGCATTTATAGCGTTTTTTTTACGTTCAGAAACATTCATTCCAGCCTTAAGAGTATTTTGCATTGTATAAATGAATTTTCAAATTATTCCTCCACTTCGCATTTCTTTGTACAATTCAACAACTGAATAATTACAATTTCAATTGCTTTTTTAATTCGTAATTTCTGGATTGCCATCCTCCAATTCAAAGTAATTACTGATATTGTGATTGTTCAATTGTAGTTCTTTATATTTGTTGATTACAGGCAAAAATTACTGTACAACGTCGAAATAGAAGAGAATTACAATCTTCTAGAAGACATTTACGAGACGCTGAATTTAGACTGCGGTGAGTCATAATCACGATATTAATTTCCTGATGGAAAAGTTTATTAAAGTCTGATAAAATCCTAAACATTGAATGTTGACGAAAGTTATTATAATTACGTTGACTATTTTATCTTCATGTAAATCACGAAAAATGTGCACTGAACAAGATTAACGTATGAAGAAGATTGTCAACCCTCCGCATATTACGAAGCCATATAACCTGGTCACATTTCGCAAAGACGAGGGAAATTATGCGTAACTTCTCAGGCTTCTTAACAATTTTTTTAAGGCATGTCTGAAGAACTTGGTATAACAACAATTTTTCTGAATTTTAAAAATTCTATTTATCAGTTGATTAGTTCACAAACATTTCACTGTATTACGTTTCGCAGTAAAACAGAGCTTTTCTAAAATACGTGTAATTACGTTGGTAACAAAGCTTTTTACTGTGGTACTTTAGAGTTATTCAGGATAATTGACCTGAATTTTTTCTGTGCATTAAGGGGACAGTGCACTTTCTTTCACTTCCGTTGCGGTTAAGAATTTTTTGCTAGGATGGTCATGAAGAGCGAAATTTCTCGATTTTGTCACTAAGATACAAAATTTCGAAGTAATTTAGGCACTTTGAGATTTGGTTCTTTGTGAAGAAATTTGGGATTTTTTGTCACTTGGTGATTTCTTGCGAATTTTGAACTTCAGAAAAATTGACAGGTTAAAATATCAGTGAGATATACGGGTATTTATTTTACATGGCGGTAGGGGGGGGGGGGGCGTTTGACACTCACATTGTGGAATTTGTAGTTCCAAATTGAAGAGTTGAATTTTGGAGATTCATTTAATTAAAGAGTGAATTTATTATCTAAATACATGGAGAGAAATGGTTTGGTTACAGCAACCATTGATTTAGTAAAATATGGACCCACCAAAGTTTTAGGTACTACAACCAAAGCTTCTGTTACAGTAACTAATGCTCATTATTCATGACTGATCATGAGGTTGCAATAACCAATAATTTGGTTGTTATACCTAAAGTTTTGGTTGCACTACCCAAAACTTTGGTCGACTCATATTTTACAAAATCAATAGTTGCTGTAACCAAAAGTTTATCTCCATGTAGTAAATTAATCATGAATAATTATTCCAATTTGAAGAAAAGAACTAATGACTCAATTATGAATTCAAAAGTGCATTTTATTTCGAATTTTCGAATATTCCAGCATCTGCAAGTCTAGGGCTCTGAATTTAAAAATTTTTTATTTTTCAATTTCATACTGTGAAATTTGAAGTTTTATGTGTAAATATAAACTTGAATATAAATTGAAAAATTTTTAGGATTGAGATTATGGATTCTATAATTTAATAGTCTGGAATCAGGAGTTCCAAGAATTTTTATTCCAGACTTTGTGATTTTTCGATTGCCTAGTCCAGAATATATAAGTCTGGCATTGTGGATTCTAAAGTTAAAAATTCTTTAATTTCTAATTCTAGGATTCTATTCTTTAGAATCATGGTTTCTAAAACTCTTTATCTTAGACTTCTCGATTCTGTCGTGACCTCTTTTTGTCTATTTAAAGATTTACGAGTCTAGGATCTTGAATTTAGGATTGAGAATTACAGAACTTCATGCTTTAAAATTTAGAATGATTGAAAATTTCATGCTTTAGAAATTTAGAATAAAGGAAAATCAAAAATCAAAAAATATAAAACTCTGAGTTCTTAATTCTATACTTTACGATTCTTTAATTTTCTACTCTAAGATTTAGAAGCATATGATTCTGGATTTGCAAACAGTCGATTCTATAATTTTAAATTCTAGATTTTTGTTCTCTAATTTTTATTACAGACCTTACGATTCTGTAACTGTTTATTGTAAGATTAACAAGTTTTAGATTCTACATTCGAGAATATTCAAGTAAAATATTGCATTAATGTAAGACCTAAATAAGATTTTTTATTTGAGACTTCACAATCATGAAATTTTCTATTACGAGGTTCTCAAGTTCAGGATTCTGAATTCCGTAATTTCGAATATTCTGGTCAGTTCGCGAAAAATAACTCCGAAAGTTTCTCAGGATGTTTTGCATGTATCAAAATCTCACTCTTTTTCAGTCCTCGGCCGGAAAAGTGACGACGTGAGGAATATTTATTCATTTATATCAATGAAATGACTTTGAAAAGAACAATTCAAATAAAATAACTGTGTAGATTCTTCTATATTATATTATTCTCGTTCTTTTATGAAGAATGACTTTTGATTATTTCCAATGGCTTTATTTCAACTTCATTCAACTTTCTTACCGAATTACTAATTACGAGGTTTGTTCAAAAAGTATCGCGAATTTCATGTTTTTTCAAGAATTATTTATTTATTCATGAATATCTATTTTGTCCCCTTCAAAGTAAT
>JAPYZL010006481.1:0-36089 GCA_030522825.1 Platygaster orseoliae | reverse complement strand
GTTTATTTTGGTAAAAAGTACTAATGTTGGAAATTATCACCACTTCGCCAAAAGTTTGGTAAATTCTACCGCCGTTTCGATAAAATTTACCAAAAATTCTTCTCCGTGTACATAAATCAACTTTCTTACTGGTTAAGCTTAATGAGGATCTTGATAAAGATCTGATGAGAAGTCAAAATGTAGCTCAATTAATTTAATTAAATAAGTTAAGACTACAAAAAATTCTTTCGGCTCAAACGAGTAGTCATAAACTATTTATTGACAAAAATTATTATAATGCTTTCAGATATAGCAAGTTTGATGATTTTGTACGTTCTGGAATCGTGATTTTGCAGATTATCTCTTTGTTACTTCTAAGGAATAAAATGACAAGAATACAAATCCAGTTGATTAATGTTAACCAAAAAGCACCTGAAAATTTTCAAAGTTTTAAGATGGTTTTTGCTTGTAAGACATTAAGTGAGATTTTGATTTAGTGCATCAATAATCAATATTCAAAATTAGTTATCGCTTTTACCGTACTTCATAATTTGAGAAAAATTTTTTTTCTATGAATAAAATGGAATTAAGAAAATTAAAGTTACTTGCTTTCATTTATAGTAATGAGGCTACAGAGTTTTTCTTTCACACGTGTTGATTTATTGTCGTCGTTGTAAAGATTTTTTTCCAGCATCGAAATGGAGCACGAGTTCTCTTTTTATAATTTGTTTTTTGTTCCTTCTCTAGTCATAAAGAATAATACGTTATAAAAGAATGGAAAAATTTCAAGTCATTACCAAAGAAAAATTGATAAAATTTAAAATATTAAGTATTTCATGTTATACAGTTCTATAATTATAACGAACATTCAATTATGTTACTAAAATCAAAACGTAAACCTTCCTCATACTTGAAATTCAGCAAAAAATGATTACATTGAAAAGCAATCTACAAAAATACTCATCATTTTGACAGAAATCAAGAACGTAGTTTAAATTTATAGGTATAGTTCCTAATTTTTTGAATGAAATAGACAAAAAATCATTTCTTCGAAATTTAGTAAACTGTATTGGATTCCCTAGGATTTAGAACTCATTACGTATTAACAAACTTAGCTCACATCAATTATGATTGAAATTTCGACCACAAAGAATCAATTTATATAAAAATTAGGTTGATTAAAATTAACTTAACATTCTACCGAGAAAAGGCCGGAAAAGTTTACCCGGACAAACGATCCCAAAGATCGCACAGTCATGACCCTTTGCGCCATTAAGCTGCAGGCCGTTCATTTTCGGAGTCAAAACTCGAAGGGCTTGTTTCGTGATAATGTGGCCCGTTAATTTGGCTTAATAACGACGTAATTGAAGCGGTCGTATCAAATTCTCCCCGTGTAAAAACTATAACTACTACGAAGATAAACTACGTTTACTTGGAATTCAAGTCAGAGTATCGCGAAAATTAAAACAATTAATAATAATGAACATTATATGTAATGGCCAATTGTCGTAATATGTTTTAATGAACAAGCGAATTCGATATCATTTAGTAAAATATAAATTACCACAATTACAATCAATAAATATTGTAAAATTAGTGTAATTTTCAGAGTCGGCTTTTCAATAATCTGATAGAGTTTAACGTAAAAAATATTGAAATAAAGAGAAATATCTTGCATATAATTTTTCATCTCAAATCTGTTTTTATTTAAATTATTGATAATTGAATAAAATTCATGGAAAGAACGAGACAATATGCTTATATTATGGTTGAAAATAATAAGAACACATTGTTCATTTTTTTACTTCACGGTGAAAGAATTTCAAAAAGACTTAGAAAAATATTTAAAAATAAAGTATCACGATGATAAATAAAATTGAAAAGAATTTGTTCAGAAGCTATACTTAGTTGAGCAAAGATTGTTTTAAGAAGGAAAATATGCTATGTTTCCTAATAAATAAATAACAATAATAGTAAAATAATATGTTTAAGTCAACACGTAAATATTTTCATACGAGAACCAAAAAACATCAACATATAATATCAATATTTTATCTAGAACTATCAGTCATCACGTACCAAAGAATCGATAATGATTATGCACGTAAATGAGATTATATTCATATTTTTCATAATGACAATTGAAGAAAAATTGTTTCCTGAATTGACTTATTTTGATAAGAACAAACCTTTTCTTTTAAATGAACACAGATATTTGTCAAGTTGACAAATATCTGAGATAAGTAGACAATGTCTATTTATAATGGTGTGCTTGATTGTTTCATAATATATTTTTATCATTAATGTAGTACATTCATGATTCCGATTATCAATGGATATAAAAGGTTCAAGATGTATTTTGCATTTGCCTTGAGTTTCCTAGTTAAGTTGTAGATATCTACGACTTATAGTCAAATTTTATAAACTTCAGTGCAAAAGTCTTCTTTTTGAAAAGCATTCACTTCTAGTTTTATGGAGAATTTAACAAAAATAGATGAAATTTATGTTTCTATTGTTCATCGTTAAGTAATTGTGCAGCGATTGCTTACGACTCAGTCCTAACAACTAGTATTTTTAATCATGAGTCATTAAATTTTAATTTCTATAATTAATTAAGGGGGGAAATCTATGTAAACGGCCATAAAATTACCCATATTTGAATTTTTTTTTCGACAAGAAAAAGATGGACGATTGTTACTAATTTTTTTTATGTTCATTATTCATTATTGATGTACAATTGGTAATTTTTTCATATAAAAAAAATTGAAAAATGGCGGAGATATTGCACCACAACTCATCAGTGGTCTGAAGTGATATTCCAAATGGCGGGTGTAATAACGTAAGTTACGTTCATCTGATACATATAATATTTTTCCAAACGTTACTTAACGTAATTGCGCCCTGAATGGGTTCATTTTGCGCATTTACACTTTTTCCAAAAATGCCAGGCCAAAAATGAGAATTGTCAATTTCAGCTGATTTTTTTTCTTCTTTTTGTATAAAAAAAAGTTGGTTTTTGCAACTACGCAAAGTTGTCATTTCATTCAGGGCGCGATAAAAAGGGTTTTGAACGAACTCACAAAATTTCATGAAAATCTGTCGCTTAGTTTTCAAGCAATCACGCCCACCGATTTTAAATCTGATTTCAGACCACTGATAAGTTACGGTGCAATATATCCGCCATTTTTCAATTGTTTTATGTGAAAAAATTACCAACTTTACTTAAATAGTACATGATAAATATAAAAAAATTCAGTGACGATCGGCCATCTTTTTCTTGTTGAAAAAAAAAAAAAAATTAAAAATACGGGCAATTTTCGGCCGTTTACATAGATTTCCCCCCTTAAGGTTAAAAGGTAATATTCCTATACAAATTTTTTGTCCGTTTCTAACCTTAAAATTTGACATTTGGACGGACTTTGAGACTAAAATCGGAGAAAATATCGTTCGCACTATGTCATGATAACCTATTTTGGCAAAAAGAGGTGTTTTTGACCAAGGCGAAGCCGAGGTTCGAAATTCTTTTAGCCAAAATGAGCAATCGTGACTAAGTACGAAATATACTATTATTTGCCTCGTGATGTTACTTTTACGTCCTAACATTGAAAAACCAAATTTTCAGTCCTAATAAGAAAAAAAGTGACCTTATGAGGTATGTATAATATCGTGTGAGATATTTTGCCGTCCGAGAGGCACACAATTTACTATTATGCACTTCTAACCTCAAAGTTTTACATTTGAACGGGCTTTGAGACTATAATTGCATAAAATACTGTATGCAACTTAGTGCAAGTGTCGAATTTGGCGAAGACGAGGGTTTGAACCCTCGTTTTCGCCAAATTCGACACTTGCACTACGTTACATTATGTACTATTATCATGTAGGTGGTCATTATGAGGAATCGAATGAAGCCGAAATATCGGCACAATAAAGTGAAAATTTAACTTTTCTTGCAAATCCAGTAACAGTTTTCATGAAAAAGTGATTGACTTAAGAAATTTCAATATTTTCAGATCGGAAAACGATCACATTTAATATGAATAATATTGCAAGAAATTACCACATACTACTAAGATATTTCTGAAAACTTTTGACACTTATTTTCTTTTATTTATTGAAAATTTTCTGTTTTGTTCTTTAGCCTTTATTTTATCGCCTTTACACTGTTACGTTACGTCGAAAGCAGCTGCTACACGTGTTTTCAACTTCATTGCTACTTTTTTACTCCTTCTTTATATTACTGTATGCCATTATTTTTATGTTCTTTCTTCATTCTTTTTAAATTTTTTTCGCGTACTTAAAATATACTTGAAACGTCATTTTATCTAGTGCAGTTCTGTTAAATTAGTAATGTTCCTACCATATTTTATATCTTCTTATATAATTCTTTCAACTTTTGGTATGTTTTTTCTCGTTTCGTTAAACATAACGTTTTAACATTATAATAAATTTTATACTTTCTATTTTAGGTTCCTTAGCAACGTATGTGCCAGCTATTTTAATCCATATAATTGGCATACTTCATTATTTAAACAGAGAAATTTGTAGATTTGTCCGTTATAATTGAATTTGTCCTGGTGAAAAATATCTGTGATAAGTGAAAAATTTATGATGCAGGAATATAATTCTTCGATCGATTTATTTCCGAGCAAAATTTACTCATGATTTGTTGACAACTGATAGAATTTTTTTCTCAGAGTTTCTAGTGAAATTCACTGGTAAATAAATAATATTGATGTCTGCCAATAACACAAAAGACACGTTATTTCTTCAGATATACAACATGATTTAATCATCACATGAGAACGAGTGGCTGTATTTTTTTTTTTTTTTTTTCATGTTTTCTTCGTCAATAGGATTGTTATTAAGTTCAGCGAATGAGTAACCGGATAATCACATTTTTTTGGATCATCGCACTTTTTTCAAGTGTCGCCGTTTTGACGTGAAAAACAATATGACAACATTTTTTCGTTTTAACAAATCTATATACATTATCTTGTTTATTTTGAAATGTACTTGTGGACGGAAACACTTAACTACACGTTTATTATTATTATTCATATACCTAAATTCGACTTTCAGTATGATGTGCAGTGCAAAATACTTTTTGGTGAATAATGAAATTTCTTGAATTCTTTAGAATTTTTGGTCTCAACAGCGACTTGCAACGATGTCTAATGCTATTCTTTCATCGCTATACCTTTTAAATATATTGTATTTTTGTTTCCTTGAATAGTTACAATTAACCATATAAGCTATTAACAAAGACTTTTATCTTTTTTTATGTATTTTAAATTAAACACCCGAAAACGGCGTTCTAAAAGGAATGATTCATTTAAATTTATTTATGTATAGGAACAGAAATCCATGTGAAATTGCATTATACGTCAAGACTAATAAACCGACTTGAAATATCACTTTCAGAATCTAAGTAATAAGCAATGTTGAGACTACTATGGAAGTTTTTTTTTACGCTTTTGAATTTTTTTTTTATTTGTGATACTACAAGTTTTATTTCATAGTCACGATTGTGAATTGAAGTTTTAGTTTCAAGTTCTGCATCAGAAAGCAGTTATAAAAACGTTTTTATTTATTGTACTTGATATTTTTGCAATATGTTTAACAAGATTTCGATAGAATTCCAAAGTTTTCGGAGCATTTAGAAAAAGCTTGATTTCACATAGCTATAAATAATCCTGTCGAATTCGAATAAATAAATCGCTCTGAAAACATGTGCTTCGCATCGCTTAAATAAGAATTCTGAAATCTTTGTGTACACGCAACACAGAAACGAGCTTTTTTATTTCAAACGTAGTTTGAATTTTGTAAAAAAAACGTTCCAGCCAAAGTAATCACATTAAAACTGAAATGAATTATTCTGAAAAAATGTGATGAATGCGCCTTCAGTTAATTTACATTATTACGTAATCTCGTTAAAAAACGTGCTAGTTATAATAAGTTTTTTTTAGATGCAGGTACTTTTTGGAATTTAATTTTTGTTTGAAGAGGAAAGAGAGCGGGTTCTGAAATTTATTCTTATTAATTTTTTGAGTTTTTTTTTCATTTCCATAACATATAACTTATTGAAACAATTTTGTAATTTTTACATGTTCATTCTATTGTTGCGCAATATCAGGAAACTACTTTACATGAAAATCAAGATCGATCGTTATTCGTTTATGTAACAGCATAATTAGCAATTCGAAAAATTCTAGTGTAAATCCGTTGACTCACCGAGCATGCTTGATAAAATAAAATACTAAAACATCTGTGATTTTTCTCGGAATTTCATAATGACAATTGTTGCAATTTCGTGATATTTGAGATTCATAAAGTACCTAACAAATTTATTATGTCAACAGAAAATGCAACGACTTAAGAATGAATTGTTTTCATATGAGGTTTCGATTAAATAATGTGCAATTTCCTATAGTTGATAGGATTCTAATTTTCAAAAACTCGATAAAAGTCTTGCATTAGGTTCATTACGAAAAACAAAGTTCGAATACAAAGCATACTGAAATCCTTATGATTCTCCTTTATATACACTTCACATTTCTCAATCGACATACGTACACTGCAAACCTTCATCCCGAAGTTCTTCAAAATTAAAATTCACAAAAGTGTACTCCATACTTATAAAATCTAGGCAGTTATATTCTGTCTGAGAAAAAGATTTGCAATAAACTACCAAATTTTCAACGTGATAATTTAATTTGTGAAAAAAAAAAAAAATAGGTACAAATCATATTCACAAAGCCTTTTTTAAAATTTCGCACTGGTTGCGATTATTAATTGAAAAAGTAGTTTCAGCTCTATTCTCCCCTATTTTACTCTGTAAATGAAAAGCTGTTATCGATAAAAATTTTCAATAAATATTTTACAAACATTATACTTTAAACAAAAAAAGGTCTGTCAAAAAAATGTATTTACCGTAAAACGAGACTTACGATACATATTTTTTATGAAGATGAGACGGAAATACCATCCACTGAGCAGCCGAAAGTTTTTTCTTTGGACTGTACTGGCGTCAGGCTGCCGTTATGGCTGTTATTATTTGTATATTATAATTTAGATACAATTATATAGGTGTCCTCGTCTCGGCGATCCTCGTTTCATTTCACGAGGGTCTGAGAGAGATGGCAACGTATAATAAAGTCCAAAGCAATGGAATTGTTGCGCCGTGGCAGTGGGGGGTGGCGACGTCGGTGGCGCGGCGGTCGATTCCCCTGCCCCTTAAGGGTCGGGAAAAAGTGTTGGTTCGAGGGAGACAGCGCATAAGAAGGAGATGGCAATAAAATATAATATAAGCGGAGAAAAATGATGGCACTGCGAGACAAAGAGGGCCGAACGCATTAGTCGTGGCAGGCCGAGGTATTCCGAGCTTCTCAGGTGCTTGCTCAAGGACCCATTAATTCTTTTATACATATGAAAATATGTGAAAAAAAAATAAAAATAATTTTTTATTCAATATACAGGGTGTTCTAAAAGTAATGTGAATATAAATAGCAGTGTATATTTCTCGTAAAAATTTGAAATAACAATTCATGTATAATTTTTTTTACATGACTGAAGAGTGATAAAGTTATTCACGATCCGAGTTGGAGGAAAAGAGAGCGCCACTCTACTTTCAGAAACAATGGAATCGTACTTATGCATTATCTTGTTCGATATCTAATATTTTTTGGAATCCTTCTGCACGCTTTTTATGAATGAATAGATAAATGGGACTTAAACGACATTTTCTTGCAAGAAAACAAATTTTGTGTTGCGTAAGTAGTAGAAAACTGATTCGAACTATAAAAAAAGAAAAACTACAGCTATTTTTGCCACTGCTTATGTTGAAAAAGTATACACAATGATTAGATAAAATATTGGGTAAAATAGTAAATGCGTGAAACAGTAAACAGTCGAGAACAGGATTTCTTGGATATTTTTGTTTAGATATATAACATATTCTGAAGGGAGAATTTTTCAAGAAATTTTCGTAGAAGATTCGAAGTGTTAAGATTTTCACTCAGTTCTGAATAATCCTCTCATTTCATGAAAAAAAACTATAAAGTATTTTCAGATTTGGGGAAACGTGCTTTTACTTGCAATGATATTTGTGAACTCTTAATTATGCATATATTTCTAAATCCTCAGACAGTACTAGAGTACTAAGTAAACCAAATATATTTTTCGGAGATCGTACAAGAACTTTTTTTTTGGAAATAGCTTAATTTCTATATTTCTTCGATTTTAGATTGAAATCAATATATTATATTCTTCATATTCCTTACATCATTATCTTCCGTGTGCTTTTTAAAGACATCAAATATCAGCCGATGCAAAGATTTTTTCATATTGTTCATTACCTTGTACTATTTTGTTGCATGTAAAATAAGGGAGAGGTATGTGTACAAAAAATGAAAACATAAAAATGATGTCGTAATCCAACTTTTTTTTATTAGAGTCGTAACATTTTATGACTGATGAGACTCATGCAATTCCAATCGTGTGAAATTACTTTCTTTGAGTTCTGGGTAGTAATAAAACACGTAATTTGAAAGTTAGTTTGTAGAATGACGATGTAATAAGACACAACGAATAAACTTTTTAACTAACATTATACATGTTGAGTTTCACGTCTCACAAGAAACTTTGATAAATATCAATTTTTCAATAGATATGAATTAAAACTTCAAAAGGGTTTTTAGATCTTACTTATGAAATGCCATTATGGAATAAACGTAGTCAAAATTTTGTTTCAACTTTTATCTATTTTATCAAATTTTTGAACTTGACTTTAAATTATGACGTGAAAAATTAATTAAACATTAAGTTATGACTATAGCATTATTCTCCAAAAAAACAAAGCATTTTTTTCTGCAATGATTATAGCAATGAAATAACAGGTGGTTTCATGAATAAGTAGAGTAGGGAAAAACCTATCAAAAATGTTTTAGGGTTGACGACACACCTTTCTTGTATATGACCACCATCTTCATCATAAATTAAATTTTGCTTTTTGTTTTTTGAGACAGAAGATTGCAATTAAAATTTACAATTTAGAAATAGTAACTAAATAGGTAACAGTAGAAAAGTTTTTGCGAAATTATTCGCATTACTACATCATTAATAGTAAATCCAGCGCATGCTCAATGTTCATACATGACTTCTTAAGACGAGGGGATCGCTGTTGACGTGCGAGAAAGACGCAGAGAATGGAGAGCGCGCGAGTGGAAAGGAGACGGGGAGGTGAAAGTGAACCCCTCGCCTTAATTTAAGATAACGCTTTTCTGATCGTCTGAAAATTTTTTCTTGAATTTTTTCGAAAATCTCGATAATTCTTTTTCCGTTATTTTGACCTAAAAATCATGACTATTGAACTGAACATGTTGGGTATTTGAGGTTAATCCGAGTGAATGTATGAGCAACTGTATGAACATAGAAAAAAGATGGATTTTCTGAACCGTTACATACAAACAAGTATTGAATACAAATTTAATAAACTTTTGCTGCTTACTTGAAATTAAAAAAAAGTTTTAATCTAAAAAATTAAAAACCTGCTTGAAAGAATTTTTGTTTGAAATCGTTAATTAATATACTAAATGGAAAAATTTTTTAAAGTCTGAACTGCGAAAAAATGTCATACTTTCGAAGAAAACGTCACTAATTACAAACCGCGCGAAAAGAAGACACCGTTCAAGTACAATTTCAATTACCCTGAAAAGACCGAGACAAAAGCGTCAAAGGAAGAATAAAAAAAAACCCAAGTTTTGCATTTTTCGCGAAACAATGTACGGAGTGCAGGGCAAAAGAGAAAAGCTCCCAGAAAAGTGAGGAAAATGAGTCTCTGGTGGGGGAAAAGGTAGAAAAAGGGAGAAAAAAATGAAGGGCCGACGTCGTGAGTAGGATTGAAAAGTTTGCCTAACGGTTAAACGATGAGTTAACATTAATATATTCCGTCTCAAAGTTTTTATAATATTCCCGGGCATTGTCTGGCGCGGAACAATAAAACCGCTGTTCTCGTTTACGGCGGGCGATTTTTCAGCGAGAGTCGCAGAAACGAGACGAGACGAGAGGGAGAGAGATGGAGAGCAAGATAAAGCGAAAGAAGGAGAGGGAGATTAGGTTAGCGGGGTGGAGAAAGATGGGGCGAGCAAAGAGAAAGCGGGTATAACGTGAAATTCAGTAAAAAGATTAATTTCACGGAATGCCCAACCCCCGGGATGTGAGACGAGCTGAAAAAAAGGAGGGAGGGATATCTGTTCAAGTCAGTTTTTGTAAGGCCACTCATAAAAAAAGTTAAATTATTAATATTTTTCTGTTGATGTGAAAAAACCAATTGTTTTTTCTACTGTTTCTAGTTTTGTATAGAGAAAATAGATCACCCTATAAAGTGTTGAAATTGTATAAGGGCACCTTATGGTATATTATTATTACGCCAACTAACATATCATAGCACTTGTGAAAAATTAATGCTCTATTACTTCCTTTGTTTGTTTTTTTTTTAATTCCAACAAGTTTTGATTTGATGAGTGCGAATGAGTTTGGCGGAAGAGTGTGTTCACGTAGGTTAAGTTTTTTTTTCTAAAACACACATAACAATGACTTTGACTAAAAAGTATGTTTACCTGGGTAAAGTTTTTTTTTTAACACACAAAAATAATTCGAGAAAAATAGTCTCGTTTTTTATACGAAAAACTCTATGCAAACATGGTTTATCTTGGAAATAACAAAAGTCAATGTAGTATAAATTTAGAAAAAATTCAACATAAGTTAGAGTTAGCATCGACTTCTACTTCATAGGTGGCGACACAGTGAACATTCGCTCTAATGGAACTGCTTGCCCATTTCCACTTCCTTGAGGGCGCAAATGTTAGGCAAAGAAAGTTTACATTGGCTCCTATAGAATTTTGACTACACTGTAAAAAATTTTGTGAGATTACCTGATGTTATTACTTAGATTTATTTTAAACAGATTTCAACTTTATTGAAGTATCCATTGTCAGAGTTGTGCAAAGATAAAGCACTCTCAGAAGGAAATTGTGAGGGTATTTTGCACAATGTGAAAATTTAAAACGAATTTTATCAGTCTCATTAGAATAAAAGTAGTTCAAAAAAAGTTCTCTATTAGTATGTATTTATGAAAGTTTATCTTTTATGTAAAGAAAATGAATTCTTATTAATGGAACGCCAAAAAAATCCTCCCTCTTTCTCTCTCTCTCTCTCTATCTATCTTTCTCTTCTCCCTTTCTCTTCGTTCTCTTTCTCTGCTAAGAAAAGAAACATTAGCGCGCGGGGCGCTTCGGAATATATTTAAATAAGCCGGTATAAATATAATTTGTTGGACGACGGGAGTTGTATTTCTGTCTCTTTCTTTCTCGTTTACTCTCTCCCCTCCTCACTATATACGTAGCTATATGTATATCACGCGGCCGCGAATATATTTTAATATTTCGGAATACATTAAAGTTTATCGCTGCGCGCCCCCTCCCCTCTACGCCCCTAGCCACTGCACACTCTTGTTGAACAAACGGTGCCTCGCTGGAATATACTTCCACCTCGAGCTCTAAAACTTCAAATATCATTCGTTTCGAAAGCAAGCACCACGGGTGAGGAATGGCCATAACGACGACCAATGACTTTGCCTTATCAAAATTTTTCCCATTTCCTCGAACGCGCCACATTTGTTATTCAAATGGTCGCGGAATTTATGTGGCGTTTGAAAAAAAGATAGAATGAGAAAGAAAAAAAAATCGAAACGCACATTTATGTAATTGGCCGACGGGGCCTTTTGTATTATAATAATCATCGGTGACGTAGTGTTTTTTCTTCTTATTCATTATACCGTCATTTTTATGGACGATAACAGTGTTCGTAAGAGCGTCGTTTGCGCATCTTCGTGATTTATGGTACTGTAATTTATCCTCTAATGCATATAATAAACAAAAAGTCAATTGACAAAGGAGAGAAAAAACTTGCGATTTTTTTCTGACTCTCGGGAAAATTGCAGTATTTTGAAAGGGACTTTGTTTTATGTTGTTATGGAAAAATTAGCGTTATTGATGGCCTTGGGGACTTGGTGCATGTTATTGTTGATTAGTCTTCCATGTCAATTATTCGCAATCTGATGGAATGTATGTTTGAATAGAAATACATCAAATTTTCAGCATGCAAAAAATCACATCGAAACATTGGCCCAAAAAACTGTCATTCATACTATCTCAAAGTATGGTCGTTCAAAAAAGGAATAATCGCTATTCCGAATTACTCCTTGTTTACTTCATTCAAGTTGCTGTTTAAACTCAATTCGCGTAGAATATATAATGGAAAAAGTCAATTAAATTTTTCACACTTATGAATTATGGAATCCGTGAAATATGCACATAACTTTAGAAAACATAGTTTTTTTTAGAGCCTCGCAACTTGAGATATCCAAAAAGTTATTGCGCGTAAATAAACGAATTATTGATCGGCAGTATGCAAATAGAATATTATTACATGCGTCATTATTAACGATAGAGAACAAGAATTTTAACGATCAAAGCGTCATCGTTCTTACGCAAGTGCCTATTTCATATTGTAATTAATTATACGTAAATACATCGCTTCCTATCTACAGAAACGCGCGAGTTGTTTGCTGACTAAACTTAATGTTCTGTTAGATTTGTCATCTGTTAAAAAAGTTTTATTTTGTATTTCTTATGACATGATCATGTTTGAACGTTTTTTTTTATTATAAAAAAAAGAAACATTTTTCTTAATAACTCTGTTTTCTGCTTGCTTATAAATATATTTACGAAATTTTCAAAGAGCGTGAAAAAAAAATCGAAAACTTAATTGATTGACAGCGTACAATATCCAAGTTTTCGATGTTTCTTCTTAAAAAGTTTTGAGATAGCGTAGATCAATTTTATAAGCTCGAAAAACTTTTTATTCTAATGTTAGATTGAATTCCATTTTATCTGAAATTGTTCATTTTTGTATGTACCTTATTTCGTTTCGTTGGTAGTATAACCCATTATTCTGAAACTGCCGAGTATTCCATGATATTAAAATATAAATTATGTCCAAAAATGTATTCACGTTTTATAATTCTACTTCATACTACGCATTTTCCTGTTACCGCTTTTATTTATCTCCGGTATAAATACGATATGATTGTGATTTGTAGCACGGCATTATCTTGAAAAATGTTTCCCGGCCATTGTGTCTTTTTTCAACAAAATGCATTGATATTTTAATAAGCACTTCGGTAAACTACTGCCACAACGAAAACCGCTGGCTATATTTTTCTTATTTACGTATTATTCCCAAGGTGAACTTTTTATTACGCATTTAAATGCGTACAAAAGAATAATTTATTCCATGTTAATTGTGCAATGTTCTCATTAGTAGTCGGCGTTTTTGCACTGAGTGAAAACAAAACTAAAAACGTCGAGCGGCATGCAACTTTTATAAATCCCGATGTAAATGGTGACTTTCACGTTTTTATAAATAGTCTCGGATGTATTCAAATAAAGGCGAAAATTAGGATTGTAACTTTTAGCATTGAATGCAAATTTTCTGATACTTACGTTTCCGATAATTTAATCGGTGATATTCGATAAAAGTTGAGAGTAAGTTATAAATTTAAAGAATGTCATAGAAAAGTAACTTTGAACAGTCTAGCACATAACGTTAAATTCTAACATTTTTTTTTTCTTTTTTTGAAACTATTGAAATAGTCTTCATGATTTGTCGAAATTGAAACTGAAAAAGAAAACATAAAACTGAATATTTTACTGCAATGAATAAATATCTTTGGGCGTAAACAAATATCAAAATAATTTGTCGTTCATCTTTGTATGTATAAAGTTTTAGGTCTCTGTTGTTCCAAATTATAAAATTTCTGAATTAAGACTTTTTTGAACTTTTTTGTTATTTCTTCAGTAGTTCAAAGGTTTTCATTTAACAAAATTTATCGATTTTCAACTACCGTCCTAAAAAAAAAGGAGTAAATTTAGATTTTTCTGATATCACTGACTTTAATTAACAATCCGTTTCCCAGATTCAAGACAATATTACAATCCACTTTTGGCAAACATGAATGTAAGATAGTTTTACAATACTAGTACAGTTAGAGCGTCATAATCGTACTGTTTCACGATATGGAAATGTTATTACCGTACTCGTACCTACTGTGAAATATCGTAAATAAGTAGGATTTGAAGTCCTTTTTTTGTATAGGTGAATGAATTCGAAAATTAAATTTACGAAAAGTATAATATGACCAACAATCTTTGTATTAATGCATTCCAAAATTTTTCTCACATGGTTGAATAATGTTTTATATAAATATTTTTATATGAATCTCATATATATATCTACGAATCAAACACAATTTTAAGTAAACATCGAAGTTATCATTCTAACTCAATCTGGCAAAGAGGGTCACCTTATATAAATATTTTTTCCGATGTCATTAATTTTTTGAAGACAGAGTCATGTAATGTTTCAATAATGCATTTTTTCATTTTATCAATAATTTCCACCTCGTGTGAAGTCTGCGAAAAGGCTGCATGATAACAAAATTGTTAGCTGTAAATGAAAAGGACACAGTGAAAAGCCACGTGCGAATGGGAGTTGTAATATTTCTTGAAACGGTCGAAGGGTCGAAAACGAGAACGGCCGGTACGACAATTCGCGAGGGCCCACGATCGCGATAAAACAATAATTCTATAATTTATTCGCGCCGTATCGGGCGCACCCGCGTTAATATATCATCGAGCGCATCTGCCCCCAACGACGCGCTTCAATATGCTCTATGGTTACCACTTCCATAGAAATATTCACCGTGTCGGACGATTTGCATCGGATGAGTGTTTCGAATCGCGCGAAAACTTGTTTGAAATTTATTAGTTACAGAAAATGCATCATTTAACCTGAGCTGGAATTGTGAGCCGCAAATTCGTGAAAATTGTGCATTTTAAGGGAAATTTTACATTTGTTTCCAATTTCAGCAAACAATATACAAGAGAAGAAATGTCTAAACATGTGAATGCGATTCTAACTTCTGGCTTTTTGTGAACACCTATTTATTAATTGCAATGTAGTCGGAATGGTATTATTGAAAAAGAAAGTATATGCATATTGATAACATCATACTTTCATTTTTGGGTAAGTAATTTATATTTTTGACGTAGAACTACGTCTTTCTCCGCAGTTTTCTATAATAGGGGGGTAAATAGCTATGCAACGGCAACGCTAAGGGGGGGGGGGTAAATAGCTATGCTACGGCAACGCTAAGGGGGGGGGGGTAAATAGCTATGCAACGGCAACGCTAGGGGGGGGGCTATATGAATATATTTAAATATAAAATATAAATTTATGTAAAGAAAATTCTATAAAGAAAAAATATCTTGTAAAATAAAAATAGGTTTTTAAGAAAAAGTATTTTTTTAGAAATATTTTTTGTCTCTTAAAACGAAAGTTGATAATATTATAATAATATTTCAAAGTTTTTCAACTAATCTGAATTATATAGCTCTAAACTTTGACTATAAAATTAACCCACAAATTCATAGCACTTCTATGAGTACACTAGTTACTTCACTTGTTATTTATCTGTGGCATGGTTGTACAAAAATTATAAATTTTCCACTCTAATAGACTAAACAACATTGGCAAGTTTTGTTGAAAATACTGAGATATATTCGAAGATATAAGATGACCATACTTTTCATATATGTACATGTAAATCTTCGCGCGAACCCAACGATTTTTCGGTGTTTGTATTCTTTATTGGCCAAAGCATTGTCAATATTTTGCAGATAAGTATTTGATGTTTAAAAAATTTTCTGATAAATATTGTTATTACCGATATTTCCTCAAAAATAATTCTTCTGGAACCCTGAAACAGCCGTAAATCAGGTTTTCGGTGCTCAATCATAAATTGTCACGGAATCGGAGGAAAAATCGTTATTTTAAGTAGAAAACAGCGTCGTTTGTGAATTTACGATTGGTCACGTGGAGCGATAAACACGAAAAAATAATAACTGTAAAAACTAGCTCAATGGACAGGTGAAAAGCGCGTAAAAAATGGAGCGCATTCATTCTCGAATCCACAGCGGCTACGATACGAGAAAAAACCAGTATTTTGCACGTCGAAACTTTTATTTCCAAACCGTCAAGACAAAAAGCTTGGATAAGGTTCGGAGTGCAATACATTTCATTTCATCTTTTTCCATTGCACTTTTTCAAAAATGAATATCAGCGTCGCGACGTATTCGCGTTTCGTACGTGAGCTGGAGCACGACCTTTAATATTGACACGTTTATTCAGTACCATGTTTGCGTGAACACTGCATTCAAACATAGCTCGTCAAATAAAATTTGCATCAGTCAATGTACATTCCGGAGATGCGCGCAAATGTGTCAATGAGAAAATAATTTTAGATGACACCAATAGCGTTCCGCGATGGCCGTCGAAACTCGTTACTTTCTGGAAGCGCCGGGAAAGTCAATTTTACGAGTGTGTTTCGGATAGCGATTTTTCGTTGCACGAAGAAGTTCGAGTGACAAATTTTATTAGTTGGGGCTTTTCACGTACACTGTCAAAAATAATTGTAAATTTATAGAAAATTCATAATAAAGCATAATAAACTTTTCTATAAAACTAGAAAAACTGTAAATGACAATGAGATTGATTAAAATGTGTCTTTCATTAATGCGATATAAAGTTGATTACCATGGTCATTAAAGCAGTTTACCTAAGGCGGAGCCATTCCATTGTATTTCGGTTAGGTTGAACCTTGCGGAATATCCTTACTGTGGATAACGTTGGACATACAATTTTTGATAGTGGAGACTATGCGTATGCGAGGGTTTCTGAGTTTTTGAATCTGAACATATGCATATGATGGCTATAACATGAGAGGACAGGGTTCTTACCTTGCGTCTGGCCGCAGAAATTGTACGATATTGATAGTTCAAATCACCACTGTTAATACTTCACAGCGCAAAGCGTCGTTTCTGTTAAACTTATTGTTAGTCGTTTCGTCCAGTTCAGACCGGTTCAGAAAATAGAAAAATAGAAAAGTCACCTTCAGAAACTTGTCATGCAAGTTTTTTTTACATAAACAAAAAGTAATATAATTCAAAAAATTGACAGAATCATATATTACTGCAAGATTTCATAAGCTTCTAGAGTACAATGAAACGGAAATTTATTTCTTTGTTATATCATTTCATGCCACGCCCTTGTCTTGCCTGTAATTCTTAAAATTTACACGAAAAAAATGACCGATCCTGCAACGATCACCATCCTTTATCGACTATTAGCATGCTCTTCATCCTAGTCTGATGGAAATTTATGACAGACACCTGATTGAGTTCAATGTTCCCCGTATTTCATCGTCTCCCGCGCGGTCTGAGAAACGACCTTTGTACGATTAAAAGAGTGAAGAAAAAAAGTATTGATGGTAAGGGGAGAAGCTGCTCCGCCGCCGCATGAGGCACAACCTCATGAAGAGCCCTTGCGATCATTTTCTTAATAAGCAAAAAACCGAATGATATTACACGAAAGAAAATAATCGCAACGCCACACGGGGCGATTAACTTCGCGCTGCTTTTATTTTAATAAAATTATATTTATTTTACGACGGCGTTGCTCGACAGGTCCGGGAACGCGCCTTTTTTTGCGGTTCACTTAAAAAACGAGCCCATCAAAGGAGCAAATTGCTTTATCATTTCTCTATAATTGTGTGCCCGACACTTTTTGTTTGCGTTCGCAGAATGATTGGGAGAATGTGAATAGGGAAAAAAAATCATGAGGTGGGTTTTATTTTTATTTTAAGGAAATCGAATGAGGCTGAATTATTTTTTTTTTTTTGTAATGCGATGATTAGAGACTTTGAAATAAAGAGAGGAAGAATGAAGAAAAATAACGAAACCTGCATATTGCTGCAAGTATACACAGTTTTTTTACAAGAAATTGAAAAATTTATAGTCATTACATGTAATCACAGTGTTATCAAAAAATTTTGAAAAAATATTAAATTATTTTGTGACAACAGTAACCACCAGTACCTTACAAAAACAAATTGTGAGAATTGATAGCGAGAACGTACAAAGATCAAATGTGGAAATTCATGTTGGTAATACATAAAATTACTCTTCAAAATAACTCAAATCAGAAGCTGTCTTTTTCAAAACGAAATGAACAAATCTTTTAGAAGTTTTCATGAATCCGACAAAAACATCAGAATCTGTGAATAAGTAATCCATTAAAACAAAACATTGTTCCAAATGCATTACGTTGCAGATAACAATTATGTCAAATTTAAGAATCATCTCTATTTTGTACAGAAACATAATTTTGTACTTAAATTGAATGAACATCTTTTTCATCCAGTGCTCTACGTTTTTTTAAAACGTCAACTTTTTCAAAAACATGTATTCGTATTGCAAAAATTCATGTCAAAATTATAAAATAAAAATACTCGATTTGAAAGCTGTCATCACTACTAAACAAAATTGAAAAAATGCTGAAAGTTGCCATCAATACAAAAAAAAAAAAATCAACACTTAAAAGAAGTTCAGACCTAGAAAAACTGCTATAAGTGCAATATCCCAACGTCCCATATTGATATCTTGGATATTAATCACATCGTTACATATATGTAAGAATATATAAATATCTGTATTACTAACTGATACACCATTCTCATGTTAAAATACCGATCAATAAGATTATTAGTCATGGGCTCGCATTTTCTATCGACTTTCCTGTTGAACGACTTCAAACTTATGAAGTCGTTCTTTTGCAGTTTCTGAAACTTGAAAAAGATGTAAATAGTTTTGCAACGAAGCAATAATTTGTGAGAAACAGGGGTAAACATTTTCGAAAGCCGACGACGTTGAAGGTCCGTCTACAAATTTTAATCGCGCCGTTTCTAGTCATAAAACGTGGTAATAGCCGAGTGTAATATCAGATGATAATTTCTGTCAAGTATAAAATGGGTCGGAGTCCAAGCGAGAAGGGACTTCAGACGGCAATTTAAAGCTTGAGCGATAATGAAATTGGTAAGTACTGGCTAGGCAGGAATCGATCGTGCACCGAGAAAAAAGCTGGGGAAAAAGTAAGCTAGGATATGTCAATGATTAGTAAATTACCCTGTATAACATCGAAAAACACTAGTGTATTCTGTGGCTACCAATGAAAGTAAAAAAAAAATCTTAAAGCATTTCCAAAAGTCAAACCAAGATTTCTGGTAATTGTCTTTCAAATCAATTAGTTAATAAAGGTTATTTTTCAAACTTTTTAAAAGACGAAAATAAAGTTCGATAACTGTCACAACGAAGAAAAAAAAAGCTTTTCATATCGTGTGATAAAAAAATATTTAGAAAAAAAGCGAAAGAGAGCCTATTGAGATAAAGAAACATTTTCTAACTCGTTATTATTTTATGGGTTAAAAAATCGTAAAAAGTGTAACAATTTTTACTAATGATTTTTTTCCGATTTGGTCGCAATAACTTTGAAAAACTCAATACCGAAAAAAACTTTTTCTTCTATAGGATAAGAAACATATAATCTGAAGAGCTTAAATATGGTTTTTATTTCCATCAAATGAATGAAAATTACAGAAAAAAAACAAGACAATGGTCACTGATTTGTAGCTGGAATTTTCGCTGACGATTCTTGAAACTTCATTTTATTTCCACATTCACGTGAATGCAATAAAGACCTTACGTTTTTTTTCGTAAGAATACCGTACATTTGGACTATTTTTATAAATTTATTTACTCCACTATATTGCATCAAACGTCCGTCGCGGCTCAATGCAATTAAATGGAAACGTGCTCCCAATCTAGACGTTCGAATTTGCAAAAATTCGTTCCATTACGTTTTTATTGTCTCGAGGTTAATGGAGTTTTTACTTTTTTGTGTTGCAGGTAAGCAAAGTGACATTTCATTTCGTTCCTGCAGTGTGACAATGGGAGTGGCGAGGGGATGGTGAGAAAAATAATGCATTGTAAATCGAAATTACCGCTGGGAACCCCGCTTGTAGGTGTAACCTTTATTATTCTGCGTTATTCAAACATCGTAATATTTCGTTTCGAAAGTGTCATTTCTCGTGCTGTATGAATAGCACTTAATTTATAAAGTTTTATGTGTCAGCTGTAGTCAGACGAAAACACCGAATGACTAAAAAAATTATTTATTTAAATTACATCAGTTAGGATATCAGTTTTGATAATAAAGGTATCGAAAGAAACTCGGTAAGCATTTTTTTGTGTTTGTAAGAAATTAAATTTTAAAATTCATCAAAACAATTTTCGGAAATCGCACAAATCATTTTACTGGCCATGAAAGTTTCGAGGATAAAATTATATTTGTTCTATACTTACTTATGGTCCCGTTGCGGTTCGGGCTTCTATTTCAAAGTAACGAAGAGAAAAAGACGACATTGTAGATTGACGAAAAACACGTGCTAATTATATTTATTCGAGCTGAATTATGTACAGTTACGGATCATTAGCGAGGCTAGAATGCGAGCGACAACCTGTTCTCGGCGTGTCACAATGCATTATCAGCCATATAATATGCATCCACTTTTCAGCGGCGTTTCTAATTTTACTGTACTCCTTCACTGCTTTTCACCACGTTCACCGATTAGCAATGAAATTTCGACGCTTTCATTACAAATATAGTCGTTGTAGAAACTATTTACATAGGAAAAATTCACGACGCGGAAATCGCTATGATTCATGATGTGAAAGCGGCATAAATTCTAGCCTAAGAACTACGTACTCATATCAAAATATTCGATTCGAAATCACGTTGAATAATTTACGCTTGGTATGACGACTTAGAATTGTATTTGCCTCGTAGACTTGAGATTTTTTTTGAATTCCTATTAAATTCTTAGAGTATGCAGCAAAAATAAAAACGTAAACACAAACTTTTAGGTGTTATTTTAAAATAAATATTAAATGATTTAAAAATTTATTTTGTCTCACAAGTTATAGTTCTTTAAAAAAAATATAAAACAGTTCCTAACATGACGAGTTGTTTTGAATGATTAAAAACTGTAGTAAATTTTGAAATTTTAGATTAAAGTTAAATATTTCTAAAGTTTTAGATAGTTCTCGATGCTATTCTTGGAAGCATTTAATATTTATAATGCCAAAATTTTTTCTGGAAATTGTAAAAAGTTCTGAACCTTTCTAAAAAATTCTTTTATACAGTAGGCATTCATAGAATGAAAAAAAAAAAAACAAACGTAATCATTATCTAAACTATTCAATATTAAACACTCTCAAAAAATTCCTTTGGTTTTGACAAGTGTGTTTTCAAAATTTCTACCATTAAAATGACCTCATGATAAATTCTATCGGTTACACGAATTTTAAACGTTCTTCAATGAAGAAAAATTCAATATTTTACGATTTTCAAAAGAATAACAGTGATATGTCATCACTTGGATTAAAAAATATAGCTAGAATAATGAAAATCGTTTTTTTTTTTGTTGTAAGTTAGAGCATCTTAGTAAATTTTCTTTTTATTTTGCGTAAATATCTTTTGGGGTGAAAGTATATTCTACTTCTGGTGATTTTAGTAATCAAAGACTATTTTTAAATTTTTATGTACTTTCCTGTTTTTTAATGATAATGTAAAAACTTACCCTATTTTTGATACAGCAGTAAGACTTTCAAAAACTTAAAAGCATTAAAAATATTCTTCCTTATGATGGCAATTACGTACTTAATAAATAAACTTCCAAATACAGTGTTTTAAAACATTTTGAGATTGCTGTTTTTCTTCAAAATATTGATAATTTCTTATTCGATTTTCGGTTGTTATTGCAAGTTCTCGTTCATATTCTCTATTACGTCAGGGTCAGGGAGTATTGAAAGAAATTTTGAATTATTATCTGAAAATCTTAACTTGCATTCCAAGGCTCGTGATTTTTCTTGAACCGAAGTATATGAATTAACTTAAAAAATCGAAAAGAGAGTTTTAAGATCATAAAAAAGTTTTCTCATGCTTCAAAAGCCATTTTTCTATGAATCTCGATGACGAGTAAGTTTTTTTTATGTCTGCTGTATAAAGATAAGCCACAGTTTTTCTTTGAAAAATTTGTTTTTCTCCTTGGAAAGATTGAGTAACATAAGTGATTACATTTTCATTTTTGTATTAGTAACAACAGTCGCTATTCTTTCGCAAAAAGTTTGAATGAACTGGCATTTCTCTAAAAAGTGATAAAAAATTTGTTTACCACATTTAAATACCCTTTTCTTTTGATTACGAAATAGTTACCCTTGCTACGCTCAAGTTAACAAACTTCAAAATTGTTAAAAATATATCTGTTCCTCAACTTCTTGTCCTGCAGTGCATATTTCAATGAAAATTTTCAAATCTTGTTTCGCGGCTATTCCGTAGCTGATGACTTTCCTAGAGGCCAAAATCAAAACCTCTTTGAAAAGAGGGAAATTAGCCGGAATTCGCATGTAAAGCAAAAAATGGAAAGCCTTTCATGCGCTCATATCTGTCATTTGTAGCTCTCGTCCCTGTGGTATTTTTATGAAATCATTGTTTCGAATGACAATACCGAAGAGTGGGATGAGCAGCACATGCAGGGCGCACAATGACTCGGGGGTTGCTTTGGATCGGGGGGTTTTGCTCGTGCTCATTCCCTCGCTCTTTGTGATGACTGTCGATGAAAACGATGACATATTTTTCCGGTTTTTACCCGCGGTAGAGCCCAAGGTATTCACGCACTCACGCACGCAATTCTTTTCCCATTTCCCATTTTTTCTTCTTTTCTTTCTCTCGACATTTAACCCCCTTCTGCTGTTCCACATTCCCGCGTATCTTTTCTAGCCTTCGTTATCGTCATCGATGTTCCTCTCGTTTTATTCGATTTTATTTTATCGTGCGTTGGTTCGTTTCACCCATCGAAAGCTTTTACTTTCATTGCGCTTCTTTTACCACTTTATTGGAAAGATAGAGACTTTTACTTTTCCAAACAAGTTACGCAATATTTTCATTTAAACATGGATTTGTTGTACTAGGAGAATACATAGTTTATCAATTCAGTACTGATTTCAGTGTTTTTGTATCTCACTTTTTTCATTACGTTCTCTTGCAACTATAAAATTTTATGCAAAATTTTTTATTAGTTCTAGCGTGTATACATTGTCAATGTTCGGAGTGCAGTTAGGAGGGGGAGGGTAATAAGAAAACACATAATGTTGATTTCTCTACAATCAAATACTCAATTTTTTCATATCCATAAAATTCTTTTTTCGGTTTAAATTCATTCAAATAGAGGTGGAAATGTCTAGAAATACTTACGTGCAACATACTTTCATGTTGCCATTCTATATAATCTCGCAATTTTTTCTCGTGGAAAAAACTTGAATTAAATCTGAACCGATCATGTAACGATGAATTTATCACAACAATTATTCTGAACTCAGTGCGCATTGCACGGATTTGATCGATTTCAACTTTCAATTTTCTTTTTGCCAATCGAGTATCGTTCGGCAAAAATGTGTGTGGATATACTGTTATTTACAACTGGTTGGAATATTCTAATAGTAGAAGTCATTAATCCAAACAGAATATTATGTATCCACACGAAAGGTATAATTTCCTATGTCCGGTTACAATATGTTTAACGCACTGTAGAGCCACGTACACACAGCCAAGCTCGCGATTGTGCGTGCGCTCAAATTATGCGTTTGATGTGGGAAAGTACGAAATTGACAACGCAGTGGATAATTACAAATATATAGTTTTTACCGATTCTGTTATTGTTGTTTCTTTCTAATCAATGATACACTTTTGTGCATATTTGAAACTGACAATTTCGGAAGTGAATGGGTTACCTGAAGGAATACAGTAACCTAACAGGTACGCCTAAGCTACGCATATTTACATTATCATGAAAAGTGTAGAATAATGTGTCGTCAAATTTTTACAAATATTTTTTAAATACATTAAAAAACAGAAGAGAAATTGCTGACAATTCCAAAATTCATTCTGAAAAAGTGCTGTACTAGTCTTTCTTCGGAAACACTGGGCGAATACCTATTAGTATGGGATAGTATACCAGAATCTAGTGTAGCGTAGTACATATATTCGCGATAAAAAGCAATATAAGCTCTACTGAAAAATTAATTTTACCGTCGCAAAAAAATTGTTATTCTTATAATTTTAAATATGAATTATATAAGAAATAATGATTATCAAGAATAAATTGCTTTTCAAAAAATTTAAAATAATTCGTCAAGCAAATTTAAACTAAAAAACACTTTTTTCGTAAAGATGTGTTGATGATATTTTGACATTACGTTCTGAGCATATGATTCTTGAATTGTTAGATCTTCAATTCATGTTCTCTTAGACTGATATTATGTTTCAAATACAGAAGAATACAATTAGGTAATCGTGGAATGATTTTAAAAAATTCTGAACAATGTAATTAGAAAAAAGTATACATAAATTGTCGTTTGCATTAAATCTTACAGAAAATAGATAACTGTTTTCGTTTTATCAGGAGATGAGAAGAATGATTACTTTTACATGAATGAATCAGAAAACTCCAAAAAAAAAAAATTAATCGAAAAATTATTATGCTTCTTAAAGTGAATCGCTGGCTAATTCAAATATAACGTTTTTTTTTCATATTTATTCTCGTTTTCTAATACAAGTATTGATTGTCACCATAACTAGAAAAAATGATGATAAATAACTGAACATTCGCATGGAAAACGTCTTAATAAAACCATGAATGACTCGCTTTACGGAAGTAACGTTAACGGATTTTTCCTGACTTTTTCCTCGACTTTTTTCGAACTGCAAACTTTGCCACGATTTTTTACGTACATGCAGTTTAAATTAACGAAAAAAAGATTGTTAAAATATTCTTTACTCACTGCTTCTGAAAAAACTTCAAAGAAGATCTGTAAGAATATGAATGCATTGATTTTTACTACGACTTTTTTATAAAAACTTTTTTTCTACATTTACTAATGATTGACGCTTGCATCATTTTCAACTTTTCTGTTTTCTTTATTCTATAATAAATAATTGCAGTTGCATTATATAAAATAGAAATAATTAAAGGTTTCCATCACGTCCGCTTTTGTACAACTTTAAGGATGAAAGAGTTATATTAAAGAAAAATGTTTCATTGTCCATCTAGAAAATCGAATAAATTTTCTATGACTTATAAGAATTTTTTGGACTATTTTCGCAAGATAAAAGATGTGAAGTTGGAAAAGGTCGGGATAGTTGTGGTAATTGAACGCGGCGGAAGGATGAAAAAGCTGGGGGCGTTTTTTGGCATTCCTATGCGGCCTGTTGCGCGCAACAGGTTACAGTTTTTGGCACACACCTCTGTTTCGCCCGACCTGGCTCATTCTCTTTTGCCTCTTTTCCCTGCCGAGCTTTGCTTTGCTTTGCTGCACCATGTGATTCGCATATTTGAACTCCCTGCCCATCTAAAACCTCATTACGATGAAAATCCCTGCGGTTTTTCATCAGTTAAACTTCACACGAAAAATGATCAACAATGTATTGTTCACTTGGTACACCTAAGGGTAACCTGCTTGAAAATTTGTATAACATTATGGATTATTAGAGTGAGGCCATCGATGTCTAAAAAAATAATGTCAGATAATCAGACTTTACTGTTTCTTTGACACGTATCTTTTTTTTAAATATTTCATAAACGCACTTATAGATGAATTTTATAAATAATTTTTTTATCAACAAAATTTTCTAAATTTAATAAAAAATATAAGGCAAAAAAATTATATGGTGACACAGGATGTTTGTCACCTTTTATCATTATAACTTACTTTTGTGAATAGTATTTATCTTTCGATATGGTAACAAAAAAATGTTTTTAATTTACAGAGCAATGAAGTGCGTGTGGAATAATAATTCAGTTTCCGAAAGTTGATCAATTTTTCTAAATTGCTTTACCGACCAGGAGCATTATTTTATCTAATTATTCAAATTAGCGTTTTGATTGATCAACTGGTTCTTAAATAGTTATTATAGATCTGCAATTTTCTGAAAATTCTACCTAAATATTAATGAAAATTGCAAAAGCAGATATTATCAATAATTCAAGAGTATGGCTATTATAAGACTGTTAATCATTTTTCAAAATATAGTGATTTTATAGAAATATAGAAAATGGTTATGAATTTTCTAGATGGTGGTAAATTTTGAAAATCCTGTTGAATTGATTAAACGGTGTAATGTTATGAAAATTTTGTATATTCACAAAAAGATCCCATCGTACATCGTCGATAAACAGAAGAATTTTAATGATGATAAAGAATTGGAGAAATACTGATTTAACAAATATAACTCGCCAGTGCCAAAATTGCCGATAATTCTCAATAATCTGATAATGAGGTGAAATTGAAGCAACCCGCTTTTGATAAATTTCAGAAATTGGAAAATTATAATAAATTATTTAAGGTAACATAAACTGTTCTGAATTCTGGAAATTTACAAACTGAAAAATAATTTATAGTGTGTAGATAGTCGTTTACTTAAAAAATAAAATCTGAAAGTTCTATAATTTTTAATGTTCAAGTTCAAAAATTCAACACTTATCACATTGATTATTGAAAAAAAAAATTTTATAGTTATTGTATGAATTCAGTTTGTCACTATTATCGATTGTTGTTTCGGAAAAATTATTTGAATAATTTTTTGTAAAAATCACTAACCTATGGATTAACAGCATTACTTAGTTATAAAAAAATTTTTTTTTTGTCAGAATTCTTTCCATTCACAACTTCTTCGTCAGGTACTGCATTGATTGTAATATATGCATTAGTTTACCCCATATTTGTTGGAAATGGCTTCGTTCAAGGTGGATTAACATTTTGTTCTTTTCATTATTGATTTTGAATTTGCAATTAAATAACTAATCAATTAATTAATACACCTCATGTAATTGACAATCTTTTTCTTCCAGAATCGACAACTTTTGGTCCATTTATGTATAGACCATATAATTAGAAAAAAAATTGTACACTTTGTTAGTTGTTGTATAGTTTTTTAAAATTTTCGAAACAGTACGCAAATGAAGTCAGAAATCCAATGTCTTGTTTTATCTACGTGCCAATTGATATACGTTCATGCTTTTATCTTCAACAAATAAATTTCATATGAGTTTGAAGTGTAAAGTTTAATATGATATTCGAATAATTCATAGATCTACAGATCAGAATTCATAATTCTCGAATACAGACATAGAAGAGTACTACAATTATTATTCTGGATGTACCGAAATCCCCGTGTCAAAAAAGAATCCATTTTCCTTTTTGAATTTCGAGTCGAAGAGTCTTTTGCTACTTTTTACTAAACTCAATATCTAAAAAGTTGGTCAAGTTATTGAACAATTAATAGGCTTTTTCGACAAGTAGGGACAAAGACCACGGACAAAACTCGACCTGAATTTTCTTCAAATTTTTCTGACTCGAAAATTCTTTTGTCGGTTTTCAGAAAACTCAAAATAAGAAAAGATATTCGAGTTTGAAATCTGAAAATTCTGATTGTTTGAAACTTCTAACTTGAATATCTATTACGATTTTGAGTTTCGCGAAAAGTGACACAGGACATTTCTACTTAGAAAAATATGAAGAAAATTTAAGTAAATATTGGTATGTGGTTTTTATTCTCATTTGTCGAGGAAGCGCATTTATTATTTGAATTTCAAAATTGAATAACTTTATTGATTCCGAATTTCGTAAAAAGTGGTAAGGATTTTTCGACTCCAAAATTCAAAAATGAACATTATATTTCTTTTTGGCACGGGAATTTTGGTGCACCCTGTATACTAATTGGGATTTACAAATTTCTATTTTTCTAAATTCCGATATCGTAAAGAATGATTTCTTAACATTTTCAAATTTTTATTCAAGGAATTTACACTCTAAATCACATTGAATGAAAATATTAGGATTGGGAATCGCCAATAATAACTAGCAAGAGTAAAAATTGTACGGAAACATGAAAGTTCGAGATAATGATACCCACATATTTTTTCAAACGACGAAATTGACAACTGACAACAAAATGTTGAGTTACAAATGTTTTTTATTTATTTATAGTTTTAAAACATCACCGTAAATATCGAAGTTTAAACCATCATATAACATATCACTGACAAAAGTTCCAGTGTCCGAACCTCATCTGTAAATTCATAATTTATGTGTGTTAAAGTTAACGAATTTTATTCATGCATCAGATCAAGTTTTGTGAAATTTACCTAAAATACAGCTGCTTTAAAATATACTTACTACAAACACTTCATCGAGTTCTAGAAAAACTTCACAAAAACAAAACAAAAAATCAATAAATAAATGAAAGTTTGAAAAAAAAGCAGAAAAATCATGCTTTAAATGAGGAACTAGTGAAATAGGATACGCCTCGATCATTATTTATTCAATTCATTTTATTCATCTCTTTCAGGGGTTGAACCCCCTCACTAGCCTTCCACCAAACCCCCACTCACTTTCAAAAAACTCCAAGTATCGTATTCGAACACCCCTAGCTTTCGTGCTAAAAAATCACCCCCTCATCAAAAAATACCAATCCCTCTCTTTCATTTTTCCCCTTGTTTCACAAACTACCTAGTAAAAATATACATATTCGACGCACAAAGTGGGAAAAAACGGCGCTTTATTTTTTTGTGTATTTGCCTTACGAAACGCCAGTAACAGATAAATATAATAGGCATTCATCGCGGCATATTGTGCCCGAGGAGGCAACGGGTCTTTGCATTTTCCGCTTTTTTTTTCCTTTTTCCTTTTTTTTTTTTTTTTTTGTTTCGCATCGTCACTGCCAATGCCGAGCCACGTTTTTATTATTCCCTAGTTTTTTGGAATTTTTCCAGTGACGCCCGGTATTGTCTCACAGTTTTTCATTGTCCGTTCCGGGGATGCGTGTGGGGAAAGGGGGGGGGGAGAGGTTGGAAAATTTCCCGCACGTCTACGCGAGAATAAATGCCCGGCGCTGTTGTGCCAACGCGCTATAAATGAGGCTCCCGATGACTGCCGAATGACTTGGGGCGCTATTGATTCCAGCAAGACTGCAACTTTTTTTGTGCCTCTTTCTTTTTTTTCTCGCGATCGTTAGTTTTGCAACATGTCTTTTGTGTGGGATCGATGATTCTCAGCGGGAGGAGAAGGGTGTCATGATTGTCTTTTTTTCCGTGAATGATTAGGAAGGGTATTTGTTTTTCACGCTGCAACGGGATAGGCATTGTTGCTGTGTTGACGGATTTAATTGCTGTTTTTTGTCTTTTTGTGTAATTAATGGATGAAAAATGAATAAAGTGATTTATTATAGAATTTGGTGGTCAAAATTAATGCTAACACATGAGATATGAATTAATAACAGATTTCAGTTCCTGTTTCGGTATTCTTTTTAAGTAAAATGATAAATAATTAGGAAAAACGTAAAGATACAGATAAACTAAAGTTTTTTCAATTACAAGTACTGTCGAATATTTAGAAAATTGTATAGTTTTCGACCGAGGTGACACCGACGTTTGAAAACACCCCTTCTAGCTAGTTTTAGCCAAATTTCGAAAACATGCAATTTCTAACCTCTGTTTCTCCATTCGAACGTGCTTAGCGTCTAATGTTAGAAATAATGTAATTTTTCTATTATCAGAACAACACGATAAAAAGATGAAATTGGTCTTGAAATCGAATCCAATGAAATATAGCTATGAAATAGTAAAATAAGTAAATTTAGATGTAAACTTGACTAACAACATTTTTATCTTTAATTTCGTCATTTTATTTATATAAAAGTTTCAAATTCAGTCTTATTTTTTAAATTTTGAAAACGTAAAAAAGTCAAATGCGAAACACATAAATTGAAACACATCGAAACAATACCTTAATAGTTTGTAAATCATTACAAATACGTAACTAATTCTGATACTTTCTCGTGCAATTTTTTGGATTGTCGCTTTACTCGACTTTTGAAAAAAGTATCTAACGTTGGATGAGAAGTCGTTGAGCTTGGCTTCATGTGCTGTAAAAAGAAATCGAAAATTGAAAACGCCATTTAACGACGAGTATGACGCTCATTTTGAGCCATCACGTCTCGTGTAAAAAGGACATCACGGGGGGAAGAAGGTGCCGGGTTTCAAGCAGTAACCTTAAAGCTGAAATGATAAACGCAATCGGGTATTTGATGACGAGGCCGTTCCGTGTGATATGGTGCACAATGAAAACCCATCGAAAGAGTATCGATGCGCGGCTGCAATCTGCAGCTCGACTGCACTACATGCAACTGAGATAACGTTCATCAACCAATCATTATCGTCTTTTTGTTCGACTCGGAAATCGCGGTCTTTGAGTCCATTGATAAGTAAAATTTACTTAGGTTCTGTTATTAGTTCTTTCTAGGATAGGCAAATCGTTTGCAGAACTAGGTCATATATTCTTCGTATTTGACAGCGATGGCGAGACTAAAAATTAACAGCTTTTTCAAAATTGTTCACATACATTTCAAAATGAGCGAATTTACAGAGTTCGATATTACACAGCAAAAGTTTTAACTGGTTTGATGAAAAATAAAGATTTAAGAAAAATCTGAATAGGTAATTTCATTACGAAAAAATTCTAATTGTAAGAAATTTTTTTTCCATTTTAGGGAGTTCAGAAATACCGTATTTCAAGTCTGCCCTCTTTTATATAGTTTAGTTTCTACGTATGATACAGTTGTAAAGAATTGGATAAGTACTTATTTGGATTCAAAATAATTTAAATTTAAACTGTCAGTAAATAATTGTTAACTTAAAACTGTAATTGCTTATTTTCCGAATTTGACAATAAAAAATTACTGAATTTGATTTTTCTAGTTTTATTTGTAATTTTTAGTAATTAAAAACTTACAAAATTATTATTCTGAGTTTATCTACACACGTTTGACTTCGAAAACTTTTATTTCGTTCTTGTGAATTGAATAATTGTTAAAAAGGTAATAAATTTCAAGATTCTTTATAATAATGTGAAGATTATTTCGTTTCCGCTAATGTTATTTCGATTTTAAATTGTTTTTTCGAGAAATGCGTTACACCTATTTCCGAAGTTGATGAATTTCGTATGAATTTTTTTCTCAAAACCAAATATTTCAACAATTTCTGAATTTTAAGTTGTCCTACAGGGCGCTAAGATTCAGATATTACTCTAAAAATTTTACTATGATCTGAATGTGTTATAGACTGAAGTTCATCTAAATGCATTTGCTTTCATTCCATGAAAAATTTTCACCTGTATTCGGAAATTCACATACTTTCGTCTTCATACTTTTTTCGACCATTGAAATCTCAATGAAAAATTCCGAATTCTTAAATTCTATTATACATTATTTGAAATTTTGAATTGTTACAAGAACACACCTACCGCAAAAAAATATAACTTCTATTAAAAAAAAAATTTGTTTGAAAGTCGAACAAAATGTCTGCCAATTTATTTTACGTTTAGATAGAAACAACTCGCCTCAAAGGGAAAGACACAATGTTTTCCCGAGCAAGTTTCGATTCAAATAATGAAACGTTGCGAAATAATGCACGACTCTGTGATCAGTTTTCTGCGTTCGAAAATAGATTACTTATGAAAAGACGTACGGTTAACAAGTTCCACGTCTTCGCAGTTTGATATTATGTTTATATTGACCTCTTTTCCAACGCGTCCAATGGAAAGGCATAACAGTTGTACACTGTCATCGACGCTTTATTTATCTACGGAATTGCATTTAATGAAAAGTGTGCATTCATTCATCTATAATATACGTTCGTTTTCCCACGACGTATTTTACATGCAGATTCTCGCGATTGTTACAAAACTTCCCCTTTGTTTATTCAATATTTAATGGAAAGATTCTAAATTTATCCATGAGACGTGCAATTTTCATTCGAGGTTACTGCAATTTTTATGTGTGACGTACGTTCGTACGTATTGTTAGGTGACATAGGCGTCTACTTTCTGGGGATAAGACACATTTCATTTGTCTGATTATTCTCATTTTTTTGTCGTTCCAATAAAATCCTATTCGTCGGGCAACAATTATCAAAATTAACATTTTAAGAAGTCGTGCATAATTCTGCGACCTTTTTTACATTCCTGTCAGTTTTTTTTTTTGCAGAACACTATGGAGCATGAATAGTTGAATAAATTTTAGTAATTACTCTATTAAAAAATGAGGATCACCATTTACCACCTTTTCTATGCTGTATATCTTTTTTTTCGTTTCGAACACAAACACAATTACACCGAGACGATCGATGATTAAAACGTTGCGGTTATTGCGAAGCTGTAACAAAGTTGTAATGAAACAGAATAATTACTGTCGACCTTATCAAAAGAATGTATTGCGGTGGAAACTTTTGATGGCTTCTTGTACAACGGTGCGAATAAATACATCAGAACGAGACTTCCCGCAGCTTTTTTTCACAGGTTGTGACTTATAACCAATCGATTAGTAGCCTCAAACATAGTAATCGAAAAAAGCTCTTTCAAAAACAAAGTTAATAACATTTATAATAGTGTTGAACGTGAAAAATCCTGTTCAGTTTACTTTCGGCTGAATTCGAATTTTTTTTAAGAAATTTTTTTCACGAAGCCAAGAAATTTTTTATATTTGATGAGGCTCGATCAAGAAAACGTCAATATTATGAGCTTTTTTTTTATTTTTCTAAGATAAAAGCAAGATTTTGTCTTCATAATAGTAAGTTTCTTGAAGTTTAGGAAAAAAACGTTTCATTTTAACTTTTTTGCTCGTCTTTTAGCAAAAAAAAAGCAAAATAGTTTTTTTAGAATTCTTTTAAAGTAGTTATCTAGCTGAGCAGACGTCATAAATATCTGATACTGTTACCAAAAAGTTTTTATGAAGTTATTTCAAAATGTATTTATCGAATTTGAAGTTTACTCTAAGTTGATAACACTGTGCGACACCAAATTTGCACTGGGAAAATTTTCACAAAAATGGGGTCCTAGTAGACCCCCTGGACTAACCCTAGCGGGTTTTTTCAAAGTTGGCTCGAATAAGCGAGTTATAAACAATTTTAATTGTTGATAAATAGAAGATCTTAAATTCATCCAATTTCGAAAATTCAAAATAGTATTAGGGGGTTTTCGAATATGGCGAATTTATTTTTTCAATCAATTTTATGCTGTTCAATGTATTTTAGAAAAGCGCAAATTCAATGGAAAATCAGAGAGATTTGAATAATCGCTTTTACGACGTGCACATTCGAGATAAGAGATTAGGCTTGAGTGACGGAATGTTGGTTCGGCCGGGTACAGTCCGGGACAAAAACTCTTGATATCCTGGCTATGAATTTAGGGATTTCTTTATTTCACATGTACAAACATTTTCATCGATTCAGATTGTAAGCCAGTTACAAATTGTTTCGGACTGTACCTGGCCGAGCCAACATTCGGTACTCAAGCCCAATCTCTTATCTCGAATGTGCACGTCGGAAAAGCGATTATTTAAATCTCTCTAATTTTCCATTGAATTTGCGCTTTTCTAAAATACATTGAACAGCATAAAATTAATTGAAAAAATGAATTCGCCATATTCGAAAACCCCCTAATACTATTTTGAATTTTCGAAATTGGATGAATTTAAGACCTTATATTTATTAACAATTAAAACTGTTTATAACTCGCTTGTTCGAGCCAACTTTGAAAAAACCCGCTAAGGTTAGTCTAGGGGGTCTACCAGGACCCCATTTTTCGAAAATTTTTCCAGTGCAAATTAAAAACCCAAAATTTGTCGCCCAGTGTAATTTAATCATTCATGGGAAATAAATTTGTCTACTCAACAATTGTTACATTTGGGAATTTCGAAGAGTAATGACAACGAAAAATAGCGTGCAAGGAATTCAGAATCTTAGGAACGTAAATGTTGAGGGATTAAATAAATTTTAACATTTTTCCATGCAAATCTTTCAAAAAATTTTGGAAGAAAGTTGAAGTTCTATTGAAAAATGTTTTTGAAAAAATCTTACAAATTTAAAATCTTTCAATGTCGAACTGATGTTTTAATCAAATATTGGGTAAAGTCAAGTTATCGAACTAGGAATTGATTCAAGTCTCTTTGATTTAAATATATTGTTATAATGAATGTTGAAAAAAAAAAAAACAGATATTCTGTTTGGGAATTTTTAAGCGAAAACAGAGGGAAATAGCATGTATGGAATTCCGATCATGGTTGGGTGAGGAGCATTGGGCAATATACAAAATTGCGGATTGATATCGAATGCTAATAATCCGATGGAAAATCATGCGAATGCCAATCGGGAATATTTGATCGGCGGAGTCGTCCTCGAGCGGTCGAATGTCTGAAATGCCGCGGTCGGTTTTACGAGCTCGGTTTCGGGGTGTTCGAAGCACGCGGGGCGATACCGTCAACAAGAATGCAGACGACGCTTATCACCCCCCCTAGCGTTATCAGTGGTTTAAAAAAATTTTTCTCCTGAATTTCTGTATGTATCGTTTAGAATTATTATCAGGCATCATTCATATATTTCAAATGTAAATGCAAAACGACTTTCTCCGCCTAGATATACATACGCAAAATTTCGTAGTTGGATATAAATAGTAAAAAATTCAGAATCTTGAAAAAATATGTCAAATAAATAAGAATAATTTTGTTTTTTCATGTATACAAGTTAGTCGGCGAGAATTCAAATTGAAATTCTACCAATTGTTAGAAAAAGTGACTATGATTAAAAAAAAAATTGCGACCCAAAAAGCAGCAACATTATAATGCATCAACGAATTCCATCTGTATAACTTAAGCGTCTTGAAAATTATCATGTAGAAATTTTTATAATCACATAGAATAATTTCATTTTTTTTAATTAATGACGACCTAAGAAGTAAGAATCCATTCCGAGGCCTAAAACAATATTTTAAACTCTTTGCGATTATGGACAGACACATTTTCCAACTCTCTCAATTTAGAAAAAGGTTTAAGATTTAAGAATCAAAAAATACCTCAATAATTAAATTCTTTGAACATACAAAAAACTACCAATGAAAATGTTATATTAATGATTTCATATTGTGAGAAATTTTTTTTTCAATTGACCAATTAGGTACCAGGAAAATGGCAAAACTTGAGAAATCATTTCCCGATTTCCAATACTTTCATGATTTATTTTCCGAACCTCCAAACAGGAGTTTATGAAACCCCTCGTACGGCAAAAATGAAGTCAAGCCAATATAAAAAAGAGCGCGCATAAAAGTTGGCTTATAAAAATCGCGGAACCATTCATGTTCAATCGATCGAACGAATAAAAAAATAAATTGTGTTTTAAAACCAAAACTTTTCCCGTGCAATGCGAGAGCCTACGGGGCCGTAAAAAGTGCATATAAAATTTATCGGGACTTCAAATTAGCAATGAACCCTGGTTTATTCATCATAAAAGATTATAATAAATGCATTGAATTTATCTTATTAACAGGGGCTATACCATGCAGGTATATATACACATATATATATATATATATTTTTTTTAACTCCATTCCTATCGGATTTCCCGTGTTTATTGTTCTCCGTGTTTTATGCCGCAAAATTCATTTTGCTAGCGTCGCATTAACGAACTCGCAATGAAAAAGTTGCCCGGTGCATAAAATTGCATTATCGAGGGGAGCATTCCTCTTATTTTTCTTTCTTTTTTTTCCATGCTGTGCGTTTTTCGAATGTTTGGAGTGTCATTCGTTTGTACTCACTCAATGCCAGCGAGTCGAAATTCGCGTGAATAATTTAGAGAAAGAAATTTATTGCGCGGTAGGGATCGTTGACCGATTGAAAGTAGAGGACTGTCCTACGTGAAAGTCACTGTTGTTACTCATTCATACGCGATCGTGTGATATTATTACAAGTTCATGTGAATTTGTATCGATTTCGTTATTGCTGATTTTCATACTTGATAAGAAATAAAAATATGTTTTTCCTATGCATCCGTAAATAAGGCCACTTTATTTCTATGGAATGCGGGAACAAAAGCCTCTTTTTGGGGTACTCGGAAATCAGCAGGAAATATCAACAAAAACCCTGGGAAACATTCA
>JAPYZL010006451.1:0-22752 GCA_030522825.1 Platygaster orseoliae | reverse complement strand
TATTATTTATTATTATTATTATTATTATTATTATTATTATTATTATTATTATTATTATTATTATTATTATTATTATTATTATTATTATTATTATTATTGTCATTATTATTATTAATTAAATTCTACTGAGGAACTTTTATTTTAGCAATTTGAATTTTTACAGATTGATTTTGAAAAATGAGGAATATCACAGATTTGAAATAAAAACCACATTTGTCCAAGCCAAATATAAATTTGCAATTTTTTAAAAGTATTCAATTTTAATTCAGGATTTTAGATTTTTCTGCGTCGAAATCATAAATTTTCATTTGCTTTGAAAAATTTTCGAAAAGTAATCAGAAGTCTTTGAATCAAAAAATTGTAAAATTGTTGAATTATTGAAATGTGCAGAACTACAATATCAGTTTTTAATTTAATTATTACGATTTCGAAAGTTTCAAAACTTGATTTCTCATTCAAAAGACGAAAAAATTTATAATTCAATGATAATTCTCGAACTTCAAATGATTAAAACAGTTTTACACCCAAAATTCGAAAATACTATATTGACGAATTAATATATTAAATTTTATATTTCGATTGTGATGATTTAAACGTGATAGTTATTTATTTAAAAATGAACAAAAAACTCATGAGGTATATGATTCAGAAAAAATTTTCATTTTCGAACTTCCGATTGTTGAAAATTTAATTTTTAAAATTAACTGCGGAATTAATAAATTATTATTATTATTATTAATCAAATTACGCTGAGGAATTTTTATTTTAGCAATTTTAATGTTTACAGTTTTATATTGAAGAATAAGGAATAACACAGGTTTGTAATAAAAATCAAATTTTCAAAGCCAATCATAAATTTTTAACTTTCAAAAGTATGAAATTTTAATTCAGGATTCCTGATTTTTCTGCGTCGAATTCATAAATTTTCATATGCATTCAAAAATTCTCGAAAAATAATCAGGAGTCTCTAAATCAAAAAATCCAAAAATTGTTGCATTTGTACATGAATATCATATGGACAATACAAAAATAAAAAATTAGCTAATTTAGTCATAACAATCAGAGAATTCAGAATTCGAACGTTAAGAAAAAAACTTATGACTTTATTGGAAAATAAAATACTTCAACAATTTATATTTATATATATTCAGCTCTTCAAATACACTTCCAAAATCTTGAGTTCTTTTTCGCATGAAACTAAAGAATCCTGAATGTAAATATAATAAATTCCAAACCTATGTAAACCTTGAAAAAACCCACCCATCAGAGTTCAACTATTTAGAGATCAAGAAGTCGAAATCGGATATTTTTAGTTGCGATTCAGCCAGAGTTCAAAATACCCATAATTTTTTTGTCTTAAACTTGGAACCCCACTTACAAAATATTAACAGTATTAAAATAAAAAGAAAGTAAAATATCAAAAATATTAAAATATTTCAAAAAGAGGTTTTTCCTCATACCAAAAAACTCACAACGTTTTTTTCGAAAAAAGAAATCAAAAATTGAACATGTTTTCGACTCAAACATTTTTCGTAATGATATCAGTTCCCAAGAGGATTGTGCGCATTTCATCAGGTACACAAAAAGCGCGAATTGGGCTCTTTTATTCGGCTACCGAGAAAAGGCGTTATTGAATCAACTACATTGTAATTGCTTTAATTGTAAAAACGGCTCGTGAGATCGTTGTAGTTTGCGCCATTACAAATTGCGTTACGAGTGACTTGACGTATATTTTGATTGTTTAATAGACAAATTATGTGGTTCTTTTAAATGAAAATTAGAAAGAGCCTATTAACGTGGAGACTTTTCTCTCAGGAACATGAAACAATAATACACGCATTGCCCTGAAAATCATAATCCTCCGAAATCCTTCTTCGGTAATGGACATGATCTTTCACTTTTCCTTCCCAAAAATATGAAATAAATATACAAACTCCTACGAATCAAACTTTCTTTTCCCTGAACACTACGAGGACTTCCGATTCACTATCGGATTGTCCAAAAATTTTCGAAAAAGAAAAAACTTACGGTGTCTTCATGGGCGGTCGCCTCGACATCTCGGTTTTCCAGTGCCTGATTATGGCCATTCAATTTGATCATCTCCGTCATCTCGACCATCTCTCCTGGTTCTTGCGAGTTCATGGCGGTTCGGCTATCAAGAAACAGTGCAAATTTAGTCATGAGAAAAACGCCGATATCAGCAATAAAAAAAAAGCTCCCCCTCGACATACCACCCCCTCCCCCCCTCCTTCACCCCTTGATAACACGAGAAAGAATTGCGCCAATGTACGCCACACGCGTTAATCTATCTTCACATCCGAATCTCTCGATTTCAATTGTTAAAAAAATATGTTGTTTCTAATATTTTCTGTCCAAGAAAGATAATATGATCTTTCGGAGATGCCTTTGATAAGTTGTTATAATTTTTCGATTGGATCTCGTGTACTCGGCGCTCGAAAGTTAAAAAAATAATAATGATCGAGTTTATCTTGATCGAGATAAGAGAACGATCACTCTTCATCGAGGTTTCGTTTTGCGTGGGTAGTAAATTTTTTGAAATTTCGTGGAAAACCTTTATGAGCAGATATTTTTTGAGGGAACATGTTAATTGAATGTTTGCGAAATTTGCAAATGGGTCGTTCACATATTACGTAACGCTTATTTCTATTCATGTCTTTGTCTTACTTATTTTGGATCATATTCTTGTCCTTGTTCAATTGCGTTACGTAATTTATGGACGACCCCTAATGATTTAAATTATATTTATAATGTATTGAATTTTATATTTATATGATATATATTTGAATAACTATTGAATTATAATTTGTCAATTGTGAAGACTTTTTATATAATTTATTATAAGACCCGATGAATTCAGGAATTTACATTAGTTGAGTGATGATTGTGGATTGTTCTTAAATTTTAACCAGCTCATTTCCGAAATATGGTTTTAATCGTTTTTGTCAAATTTGATTAGTGAATCAGAAAAATTATTGATATGCAAAAATTTGTGCGAATTTGCAAAAAGTTCAGAATGTTTTAGGTCGTTTATATAAAAAACATTTAGAATTCTGAAGAATTTTTTTAAACTCTTAAAAAATTGTAGAAAAATTTGAGAACAGTTTTGGATAATGTCCTGCAAATTAATTAAATTTTTATAAAATTCATTATTTGTCAAAAATGTAAAACATTTTTGAAAACTCAACGCATAATTTTCAATGCATTTTCAAATTCATATTATGAAAATTTGCAGTGGAAATCAGTCGGTGACAAATTTGGATTTTTGTTTTGGTACGAATTTATTCTGTAGCATAGGCCTATACAGAAAATTTGGTTTTCACATTTTTTTATTTTTTTTTTCTTCGATACTCAGAATTATTATAATTTTTTTTTTTCAAGGCGAGTTTACGTAAACACTTTCTTTTTTCTTCAATGTATGATAATTTGTATGAATTTGTAAATACTTGAAATAATACCTTAAGAGAATTGTTTTAACATTTAAAATTCTGCAGAATTTTTCAGAATATTCGAAATGTAGAATATTTTGCGAACAGTGTTGAAATGATGTATCAAAAATTCATCAAATTTTCTTGAAGTTCATAAGTTTTAAAAACAGTAAGTATATTTTAATCTCAAGACATGAATTTCAATGATTTTAAAATTTTATCATTAAAATCTATTTTTTCTACCAGTAAGGTGATGATCGTAGATTTTTTTTAGATTCTAAGTAGTTCTTTAGCATCAGTTCGTATTATAAAATTGGATTTAACTTTTTTTTTAATTTATATAATAAAATTATGATTTTCATTAGGTTTATGTTATAGTTTTTTTATACTTCTTGTAAAAGAATATTCAGAAATATTTATCAACACTGTTAATTTTGTTAAAGTACCTTTATTTGTCAGTATTAATTGATTTTGATGACTTTGAATAATTTTTAAAAGTGGACAAACATTTTGAAAAAAGATTCAAATAATTTTCCATTTGAGTATTTCACGTATCTTTTTTGATTATTTTGAATCAATGAAAATTTGTGAAACTTTTTATGTATTTTTTATGTTTGATTGCATTATTTTATTAACTATACTTATATAGGTGCCGTGACAGATAACTGTAAATTTTTTTAAATTAATCTAAATGCTTTAGAAAACTTTTGTACCGTTATATTTATTAATAGGTTTAATTTATTTTTGTTATGTTCATTAATTTTTATAATTCATAGAATTTAAAAAAATTACCTAATTTACTATATCTTAGAAAAATTTATCGAAGAGTTGTACACGGAAAAAAAAGGATTGGCTATGCCAGCACATCTGGGATGTGCTGCCAGGATTGTGCTATTTTAGCCAATTGAACTTGCTGTTCTAGCAATACCGTTTGATGCCCTAGCATGTGAGGCTAAGTTCCTCCATCACACTTTTTTTTGTTAATCAAACATATTCGAACATACTACTACATCACTTTTTTTGGCTCCACCAGCATGGCACGATTTGATATAACAGAAAATTTTTTTCAGCAGTGCGAAGCAATATGTTATATTACTCAACCTAATAATTGATAATAATTTTTTGAATGTTCGCACGCTCCGCTCTACCTCTGAGTCGCGTCACTTGTTGGCGCTGACCTCACTTTTTCCCACACGATCGTTATTGGCTCGTGGGGAATAAATAGGACCACATAAACGTTCTAACTTAATATCAATTAATATTTTTTAAATAGATTTTCATTTTTTTAACCCTGTTCAACCCCCACGAATAAGGGGGGTTGTTGCTGAAAAATGAAAAAGCACCATTATGCTGAAACGATCATTTATAATGTTGATGACATCATATTTAAAGTGTTACTGTTCCCAATAATATGGACACCTGCAGAAAATCAGTTTGTCATGTTACTCAAGACGAATTGCTGCAGAGTGCATTCAAACACGCAGGAACAGCAAAAATGATAAGCAATATTAGCCAAGTAGATCGACAAAGATAACAATTGTATGTGCCACTTTATCATTTTGAATGTGCTACAACAGCGCGAATGAACAGTTATTTCAACAAGTCGATAATGTTGCAACAGCAAAAAATTTTAGCTGCAGCAGCCACTCTTCCTTGAGTACATCTAGAAGTGCTGTCACTGTATATACAATTTGGTGGCGCCAGAATAGCGATGACGGATGTGCTGCAGTAGCTAAAAGATGAACTACTGCAGCTAATCCTTTTTTTCCGTGTATATTTTTTCAATAACTATTAATTTAATTTTCAAATAATGAACTTTTACTATTTATCATAATAAATAATCCTTCACATTTGCCATGAAAATTATTTAATATACATCAATAGAGTGATTATGACGAATTGTTTTTCTGTATAAATTCCAATCAGTTTTAGAATTCTTATTTCAATAATTTTTGGGAAATCTCATATAATTTAAATTTGTTTACCGAATTTACGTAGTTATAGTTTTTTCAATCTTCGGGTAATGGAATATCTAGGAATTGTTATCAACACTCTTCGTTTTATTCGAATACATTTTTTCATTAATATCATTCATTTTTGAAGGCTTTAAATAATTTCCAAAAATGTACCAAAATTTTTAAAAAATATCGAAACAGTTACTAACTTAATTATTCCACAAACGTTTGAAAGAAAATTCAAACCTATGGTTCAGTCATTTCTGAATTTATATTAATTTACGATTAATTTTTTATTATACAAAAAGTCAATTTCATTCATAATTTCATTAAAAAAATTTAATATTAACAAACCTTTTAGAAAATTATTCAAAATAATTTATTTTTATGCCAGAAGGTTATCACTGATTTTGGCGAAGACGAGGGTTTTAATCGTCTGAGCCAAACACGAACGTCAATTTTCATCATCCAAAATTGTTAGCTTTTAGGTTCAAGTGATGACAGTTGTTCTTATCATAATTTGAAGATTAGTTTTGAAGATGAAAATCTCAATTTCACGAATTCCGTCAAACGTTTCCAGACAAAATTTTTTATGTGTTTAATTAATTAACAAAAAACATTATCTACTCAATTTTAATTGGTCGAATCAATCAAATGTTCAAACTTTGATTAGATTTTCGATTAGATTGAAGCGTATCCAGTGTTTAAAATTACTTTCACCTAATTATTCAAGTAAATATTTAGGTTATTAATCTAATTATCAACTTCATTATTAATGCAAATTATTTGAATATTCGAAGGTGTGGTATTGGTAGGGGTATGATGATTGGTTCCAATAAAAAATTTTTTCCAATGAAATCAATGACTTGAGTAGTTGGTAGATAAAATATAGCAAATAAAACCTTTGTCTCATTCCATGCCGTGCTTTCGGATAAACATTTTATCAGCTCTTCTAAATGCCATGCCTATACATATCGCACCTGCTCACGCAAAGACAGATAAAAAGTGTTAGTCTTTTATCTAAAGACGATTAAATATTCACGTTAGCTACACACTTTCTTGCGTGTAAAAACTTCTTCGTCAGAATCGAAATTTGCATTTATCGATACATCGAAAAATGTCAAGATTATCTTTTTTGGGAAGTCATGAATATTGGAGCTTAATCTTTTTCAAAATTTGAAAAGAAGTTTTTGTGGTATGTCATGGTTGGTTTGTCAGGAAAGCTTGAAAAGTCGTGAATAATTCGTAGATGAAGTTTCAGACTTTTTGGATAAAACTGGCTTTTTAGAAAAGATATTTTGGAACAATTATTGGAGTGGTTTACTGTAATGAATCGAATTTTAAGAAAATTTAAAGTTGGAATTTAAAAGATCTTGAGGAATTTAGAATTTCTTTTTTTCATTCCCCATTACTTTATTTATTAGATAATAATTTTTGAAAATTAAATTATTTATTTTTCGTTCCCCGATGCTATATTTATAGTTTAAAAGTACTAGATTTTTCTCTCAGTGTTTGATGGTCCAGCAAATGTTTGTTACCGAAAAATTTTCAAAATTTGCGAATACTACCACTCAAAAAACTAAAATGTTCGTCACGGAATGCTCTTATCTCAAATTCCTTAAGAAATTCTCAGATAAAAAAAAAATCGAGATCAATCTAATTTCTCAATCATCCCGTTGCGAAAAATTTCTGGATCAAAACTTCCAAAAATTGTTTTTTCTGATTGAAATCAGAATGTATGTATCAAGATCGATAAAACCGTATCTCATTTTCGATAATTTCTCATATTCAGTGAGAAATCGTCTTCTCCCTCTTATATAATCGAGATTTTTTTTCAATAAGCTAGGTGAACTTGTGAAATCCCTACAATGTTATTTCGCTACGCGAGAAATTGCCATTGACGTTAAACGTTATGCAACTAGACATTTAGCTGCTTATTGCACCGTTTTTTCCGAAACCATGAGTTTCAATCGCTGATCGAATCATCGCTACGTCGTGTAACATACTTGGAAAAAATTTCCAAAAAAAAAGTCTTTTTGCAAAACGTGCACAAGTTGATCGATTGTGGAGTTTTTAACTTAAAATAGTCATTTTCAGTAACAGGGTTTTCGTGGTTCTGAAAACTAAAATTTTATGAATTTCCTGATTTTTAAGATGTTCAATTATTAATTTATACTGCTGGTTTATTTCAGCTTAAATTACAATATTTTTTATTTTTAAAGTTTTCTGTCTGAAAAATTCCGAACTGAATCAGTGACATTCCATCATTTGTTTAAACTTGTTTACTGATTAATTAGTTGTAAGAAAATTACTAAGAAACAGTTAATTGTCTTAAATTTAAGTTGGCTTACTGTGTAAGTTTCTTTGAGGGAGAATCTTGAAAATCAAACTCTCAATTAAATCAGATTACAAGAGAACGACTTTTTAATGTATTCAATTTCGGGGTTTTAAAATTATACAACTTTTGTCGTCCAGAAATGCACATTTTTCATTTTTGTATTAAATATAATGGAACTCTGTTCTTGTGATTTTCAAAGTTACTAAGGTTTGAATTTCCTTTTTTTTAAAATACTTTTAGTAATAATAGTATCGAAGTCCCAGAAAATGTTAAGATTTTATAAGATTTTTGAAAAAATTACAACAACACAGATTTGAAGTTTTCCAAATATTTCCAGAATATTCGTATTATATGTTATTTTTTCATTTTCTAGTATTTTTATAGCTTTATAGTATTTATATGGATTGCTCTATAGACCTAAAGAATTTTATACTAGAGTATAGAAAATTTCTAAAACTTCGATTATTTGAATAAATTTTATTAGTGAACAGAATTTTTCATACAGTTTTCCAGTATTTTTCGTTTTGTTTAGTATTCATACAATTCAAATAACTTCCTGGTACTTTTATGGATTTTTTAAATTATTTGCTTTAGCATTCAATGTTTTTTAAATTTTCAACTAAATTATATCTACATAGTTTTGGAGTTTTAAAAGATTTCTAGTATTTCTTCCATTTTTTTAGTATTTATGAAACATTAAACAATTTTAAAATATTTTTTTTAGATCTCTAGTGTTTTCATAGATTGCTACACATATTTCTGTAATGCAATGCTCTACAATTCTAATTTCGATGTATTTCAGTAATTTTATTAATTTTTGGAAAAATTTCTTGTATATATATTTTTTACGTTTCATTTATTTCTTGTTTTTCCGTTTTTTTTTTTTTTTTTGAGTATTTATAATATTTTCCAGCGTTTTTCTAAAATTTTCAAAAATTTTGAGTATTATTACAGATTGCTATTTACGCTTCTTAGAAATTAACTCTAAATCCTAATAATTCTAAATAAATAAATAAATATAACAAATAAGAATTAAATACATAAAAATGTATATAAAACATAAAATAAAAATTAAATTAAAAAAAAAATAAATTCTTAATTCTAAATTCTACATTCTAAAAAAAATTCGATTAATAATATAGTTTTAGAAAAGAATTCAAAGTTTTACAGATCGTAGGTAAATTTTCAGATTTTTCAGAAAACAATTCTTTTAAAGAATTTTATTACTTTCATTATTTATTCAGAGTTTTTAAGATTCGAAAGATTTCGAGACATTCTGATGGATTTCTGGGTAGATTCTTAGAATTCAATGTAGTAAAATTTAAGTGTTTCAGATTTTTAGCATTTTTGTAAATTCACATTTTTCTGTATATTTGTTATTTTTATTTCCCACGCATTACTCTATACGAATATTTATGAAAAAATTTTATTTAACAAAAAAGTCTTCTAAAGCCATTTTATCTTTGTTTTTGAGTTAATAAAATAAAGAATCGTGAATTTTATTCAACTATAAGAACTTGCACAAAACTATTATTGTCAGATTTATCATTTTTAATTTCAATATGACATAATAATTGATCTTACAATCAGTAAAATCAGTAAAAGTATTACTGACTTTTGAAAAATTAAAGTAAGCAATTTTTCAACCCTTATCACTGAAAGATCAGTTGTTTTTCAGCCTACTGAGCGATTCAGCGAGAATCCACTAATTCAAAATAGGATTACCTATCATTCCCCCGAAATCGTTTCCCCGAACCGCTTTTTCCCCGAAATTCGAACCCCCGAAAGGTAAATTCCCCGAAAATCGGACCCTCGTAAGATAAATTGCCCGAAAATCGAACCCCCGAAAAAATTTCTGAAAAACCCCCCACGCGTTCTAAAAAAATAATTTCTGACCCAGATGATCTTACATTTAGCAAAAACTTGTTTCTGCGCGTGTAATGAATTAATTCCTAACCGAGGTTGTCTCACCTTTAGCAAAAACTTTTATTAATTGAATAAAATAAACGTTTTATTTACACGTAAAGATGATTTTTTTTGCTTTTGTTTGTTTGCATCTCCATTGTTGTGGTTTGAATTTTTTTGGTTTGTTTATTTGCATCACCGTGGTTGCAGCTTGTTAGAAATTTGATTGAATAATTTTAAATTCTCTATGAAGAAAAATTGTCAGTAAAAACAATCAAGATTCTCAATATTTAAAATTTAAAAGTGAAAAAACCATTCTGAGGAATGAATTAACAGCCGGACATTTTGAATGGCGTGCGGTTATTTTACGAAGGTTTCTTATACGTAAAATTACGTAAAATTACGTAAAATTACGAAAACTACGAAATTATGGACTATTTAAAGGCTCTTGGTTACACCATCGTGTTATGAAAGTTTTTCTTATTTAAAATTAATGTTACATTGATACAAATGTTTATTAGTGAAATTCATTTTAATTAAAATTTTAAACAAATAGAAATAAAAAAAAATTATAAAATTAAAGTTTTATTTTAAAATTTTATTTGAAACTCTGTTTTATTCAAAATTTCATTAAAATTTTATTTAAAATTGAACGAATTTCATTTATACTTTTGAATTTCATATATTTTTTTATTTTGTTTTAGAATTTTGTCTTATTTTAAAATAATTTTGTTAAAAATGTTTATCAATTGTTTAAGGCGATGGGTTCACTTTCTGACGCGCTTTCTATTCTCCGCGTCTTTCTCGCACGTCAACAGCGCCTTGCCTTAAGTCCGGAGATTTAAGAAAAAATATCCTTTGAGTTTATTTCAAAAATATTTATTTACAAAATTTATTTGTAATATTTACTTAAATTTATTAAATGTTCAATTATTTTTTTCAATTAAATTTTATTTGGTTTTATAATTTTATGTTATCTCAAAATAATTTTGTTCTATTGTTTTATTTTATTTTTATATAACTTTGTTGTAAATGTTAATTCAATTGTTTAGGTCCGAGGATTAGAAAAACTTTTTCGGGGAATAAATGATTCGGGGAATGAATGATTCGCGGAAGTGTCATTCGGGAATTTGATCTATCGGGGAAAAAGCTCTTCGGGGAAACGAGTTAGGGAGAATGAATGGGAACGCAAATATAGTTCGAATCTTTATTCAACGCTGTGTGGAAAAGGCCACTTTTCCACACGCTCGGACGATGAAAAAGTGGCATTTCCACACATTGTTGAATAAAATACAGTCCTTGACTAGTGTGGAACAACTTTTTTAACTCATTTGATTACAACGCTCGCCTTCGGATCACTTTACAACTCTTAGATTCGTTAAAAAAACTTTTCCATACTAGTGAAGAAATATACTATTTTTAAAATTTTTCAAGATTTTTTTTCGACAAATCGTGGTACTTGTGAAATAGAGAACGAACATAATGATCGGAACGTTGCGAGGGTAAAAGAATTCAGTGACCGAAGTTAATGGAGTCGCATAAACGCTGTATTCTATTGGACTTATCGCCGATAAGGAGTATCATCTTCCACGCGTATTCTTCCTCTTGTCATTAATTCAATGAGTCGTACAAAGACGCGAATTAACAAGGCATCTTTGATCAGGAATACACCGGCCTCAAAGACCGGAAATAGAAAATATAACCGTTTATTCGAATCCTTGAAGAACAAGGAAAATGTAACATTGTAGTTAATTGTTGAAAGTATCTATGGGCTTCTTTTTTTATTTAATTTGGAATTTATAAATTTGTTCTAAAGCAGTTTCTTTTGTTCATTTTCTAAGAACTTGAAAAACTGTATTCATTCTGCAATAAAAGAAGGACAAAAAGTTTAGGAACATTGAGAGTGTCCAAAGCTTGAAAGTATTGTTGTACAAATTTCTGAAAATTTCAAAATCACTGTCATAAATATTTAATGGAATTTTTTTAGAAAACTATGAAATTTTTTACTTATTTAGAAAAAAATTCCGCGAATGAGAGCCTAGCGATTTTTTAATCAACATCATGATAAAAAGTATTGAAATTGAAAAAAAAAAATATTAGTGAAAATTATTATGGTACATATTATTGAACTATTATAATAAAACTTACAAACTTATATTACAGGAATTATTAATAATTTCTTGATATTTATTAAAATTATTACTATGAAAAATTCATTTTCCATAAAATATATTTCAGATGATTTTAAAAATGACAAATCCTACATTTAAAAATGGTACATCATGTCATAAATAAATACTCTTACAAAATGATAAAATTCACTAAATATTAACGAAAAAACCAGTTAGACTACTATCTACAGACTTTTTTCTCGTAAAATTTATTCATATTTTATGATATTCTAAGTTATTCTAATTTTCATAGAAATTTCATAGTTTTACATGACAGCGTCTTTGCTGAAGTTATTTAAAACCTTTACGCACTTCTAACCTCAAAGTTTTACATTTGGACGGGCTTTGAGACTAGAATTGCATAAAACACTATATGCAACTTAGTGCAAGTGTCTCATTTTGCGAAGACGATTCAAACCCTCGGCTTCGCCTCAGGCCTGAACCCTCGTCTTCGCCAAATTCGACCCTTGCACTACGTTACATAATGTACTATTTTTTTTAATTTTTGTTGAATTCTCCGAGTTTTTTACCCTTTCTCAAACATTTTCAAACTTGTAAAACTTTTCCAACTTTTACATACATATTGCTTAAAATTATTTAAAGTTTTGTCAATTTGTTAAAAAAACTTATACAGTTTTAGAAAATCCATTTTAGAATTGTTCGAAATTCTACACTAGCGATCAAGTTCAAAATTTTTTATAATTTTCGAAAATATTGTAGCTTTATTATTGGGTTGATAATTTAAAACTTTTCCATTTCCAAACTTATAAGATTTTTCAAATTTTATCAAAAATTGCAACGTCAATTTTCGTCATTTGAATGCATGAGTAAAAATAAAAAAGTACATTTTTGAGAATATATAAATTAATTAATTCACCTGCAAAAATCTTATTGGACATTTCAATTGATTTTATTTCACTGGAAAAAATCTTGGAGTTAAGCAAATTGTTTTGAACAAGTTTTCTAATCAAGTTTCGAAATATAATTGCTGATTGGAAAATTTCAGTTGGGTTTTACCAGACGGGATAATGTGAAAAAAATCATAATCAAAAAGGAAGTGACACATTCTTTATCGACTCGAAACAAAATGAAATCGACAAAATGTCGAAACACAAGTCGCAATTCACAGGGTATATTATATCCGTTCATTTGTTAAATAATTATGAAATAATTTTAGACTTTGGATTAGGATCTTTTCTGTCTATTTTTAGCTTCATATGATGAATTATGAATTTTTTTTTAAAGAGGGTTTTTTTTAGTAATAATGATATAGATATTATTCCAGACATCACTATAATTTTTTTTTGTAAAAGGAAACGATTTCAATGAAGAATAATGGATTCGAAGAATTTTATTTTAGATTTTTTATTCTTGAAATTCGAATTACACAAGAAAAAAAAATGAGTTTGAGAAATTTTTAATTTACTTGTAATATCTATAAGTTCTGTCTAATTAATTTGAAACTCAAAAGTTATAAAATTTAATCTCACATCCAGAATTTTCAAAAATTATACATTTCGGTTTTCAATTTTGAATTTCTTTTTTTTTAAAGCTCTTGTTGAACTCTCTGATTCTTGGATTCAAATATTCAAACTATTGAATTTTTTTGTCGATATTCCCCAATTCTACTTATTAAATTTTTCAATCCATGCTTTAAAATCAAACTTTTAACCATAACTCTGAAACTTCTTGAATTCATGTAAAGAAAACGAATAATTTTGTCGCAAACATCATATAAACAGTTTACTTAAATATGCCCAAAAACGTAGAAATAATGAATACATTTTACAATCACAAAAAAATGTCTGAGAACTCAATTACAAAAGCAATTAAAATTATCTGTAAATACATTGAACCCAAACAAGAATCTACCGAATTTCCATCGTTTTCGTCACCCAAACCTTGAGTCAAAACAATATCAGCAAAATATTCTTATCAAGGAATTTCGAAAATGTATTCATAATTTACGCTTTCGTCAAAAGCGATATTAATCCAATTGCGTAATTACCATTTTTTAAATCAATCTCCCGAATAAGAAAGTTTTTTTTGGAGGGGAATAAATTTCTATTCTATTTGTACAGATCCCTCAACATTTCGAAAAATGAGAAACTTTACTCCATCATGCATTTTTTTGCCAAACATCTATAAAACAAATCACTAATGATTATTTATCACGTTGCATCACTGTCTATCATGAAAAATATGCTGATCGAACAGAAATTTGAATTGGCGAGCTATGAAAAAAAAACCTGTTTTGTTGGAGATCAAGTTTTTTGACATTTTTTTCGTGTAAAATAATGAAAAAATAGTGTAAATTCAAGAAGTGCTATAGACTAAAATTCAGGGAGAAAACGAAAACTATGTCATTTTTAAAAAATGCAAGAAACGATCTATTTATACATTGTTGTAACGAAAAAACTTAGCTTTTTCTTCGTGTAGAGTTTTTTGAAATCTTAAGTTGCGGAAATTTTTTTTCGGTTGTTTAAATAAATGACGGAACTTTTATTTGAGGGCGAATTTGGAACAGATTTACATGTAGCGCTTTGCGATTGACTTACGTCAAACGTTATTAAAACAATCTTTGTTTACAGCGTCAGATCGCACTACCAATGCAGTAATTTATGGCGTGATAAGCGAGCGGCGTGTATTCTGTCGGGGCTGATTTTTTTCCGCCTTATGTGTGTCAAAAAGTGCAACAACAACAAGGATGTTGATGTTTTTTCACTTCTCGGAAGAGTGGAATTGATATTCAGAGGCTATTGAATATCTGATTGATTGTTTCAATGATGTTGGAAATTTCTCAGTATAGAGGAAAATGAGTGTATTCATGGGGGGAGGAGGGGGGCGAAGAACCTCTGACGAAAATTTTAACCTAACCTAACCCATGTGCACAAAAATTTAAATCTTTAACTGTATTTATTTTATTTATTTATTGTAACTAGTTCTGTTCAAATTGTATTTCATCTGATCTGATAATTTCAGATGTTAAAATGATTTCAATAGCATAAATTTTCTCTGCAGAAAGGTGTAGACTTGATGAAAAACGTTTTAATGCCTAATATTTATGTATTCACTGTGCTGCATATCATCTGTGCTATTTTAAAAACAGAATTATGTCGAAAAGATAAGCATCGGATAAATGTGTCCGTCGATTCAATGACTTTTTTTTGCTACGATAGAGAAAAAAAGTGAAACGAGCGTAGAAAGAGACATCGAATTTAAACGCCGATAAGAGGAGGAAAAAAATCTTTCCCAAGTTTCGTGAATGATAAGTAGTTGTGGAATGAAGTCCACTGTCAATCAGTATGTAATTTTTATCTACTTTAAACTTGGGGACGAAAAGATCGATTAACTAAAAAAATGAGTCGTGTTTTGAATTTTCCCTAAAATTTTATGAAAAATTCGAGGTAAACTATTCAGATGAAAATTGCATGAAATGGAAATAATTTATAAATTTATCCGATGCAAAATTTTCACAAATCTTATGATTTATAAATTTGTCCAGAAATTTTTGGCTCACGATTTTTTGAGATTAAGAGAGTTAAAATGAACTTTTTTGAAAATTCCTATATTTTAAATGAAAAATGTGCCATTTCATGAAATCATCACAATTAAAAGTATAGTTGAAAAAATTTTGAGTTTTAAACCTAGACCAATAATTTTCGAAATATAGATTTCACTAAAATTTCAAGTGTTTGAATTCTAAAATTCTTGAATCAGAAGTAAAAATTTTGTTTGCTTATAATGGTTTAATATTGAATTCGATATGAAAATTTTGTATGCGTTTACAAATTTTACAACCTAGGAAATTTGCAATTTAGAAGAATTTTAAGAACAATGGTGCAAGATCAAAATCTAAAGTTTTCATGATACGAAAAGTCAAAATCCTGAATGTCCAAATTCTAAAAATTAGCCTTATATTCTTGGATTTTACGTCATTCAAAAATTGTTTTATAAAGTCAAAAAAAGGTTTACTCCAAATCCTGGGATTCAAAATAGAATCTCAATTTTTTAGTAAAAACATGAGATTTTAAATATCCCAAAATTCCTGAGTTAAAAGTCATTTACAAGATTCAAAATTTCTAACGTTTAAACTTCACAAGATTTAAAAAATCTCGAATTTCAAAAAGCCTATCATCCCTGTGCCGAGAAATTTCAAAACCTCAAAATCCCATTTTCACAAAAATTCAACCCTCGAAAACCTTAAATATGAGGTTTTTCAATCTCTAAAATTTCCTCCTCAAAAAACCATGCACGTTAAAACCCCGTCAACAATATTTTCCGACTTCAATAATCCAATTCCAGTCATACCAACATTTTCAGCGGGAAATTCGAAACGTGCGAAAAGTTACCTGCCGTCCAATCAGGAAATCACAGTTGGTTATCAAAGTCGGCGAACACTCACGGTAATTCACTTTGCACAAGGCGAACATGTAGAAAGTAGAGCGCGGATAGAAAAAGAATAAATACGGAAGAACGCGGAAGTATTTTGGCCACAAAAAGAAAAAAAAGGGGGAAGAGAGTACGATGCGTGTCGCGCGCGCGAAAAGACTCCGAGGAAGGTTTAAGCGTATGTGGCTCACGCGACAGACTCGGATGATGAGTGTCTTCTGAACATGTGTAATACATACAATGTTCCACCAGTTACTAGTCGCGACTGCTCCTTTTTCAAGGAACTCGCGATAAAGCCGATCGCTCGTGAAATGAGCTCGAGCGATCAAGTGCGTTCGAACGCGACGCGAAAATTTGGACAAGTGCAATCGCAGAGCGAAGTATCTAGATAATGAAATATCTCTGATTGCCAAAGATTATTTTATGGATTTCAGAATTCAGGATCCAATAGTTTGGGATCATTGAAATGCCATTGAGCAACAGGGCTAACCAAAGTATTTACATAAATCATAAATATTTAATTATAACTGTGCACTGAGAAAAAATATTGTAATCATTACAATACTGTATAGTAAACAGGAATCACTCAGACATATTGTACTTTTTGCTAGATAATATAGTAATTTTTGCAACACCATATTGTAAATATTGTCAAATGATATTGTAGCAATGAATATATTTTGTTGTAAAGGTATCAGAATCCTGCAAATCAAACTCGAGTGGAAATTTCACTTTATTTTAGTAAAATTTCAGTTGCTTTAGAGTAGTCATTTACTCAAAAATATGGAAAACCTAATCCACTCAATTTTTTCAAGTGAATTATCACTCTAGAACGATTGAAACTTCACTGAAATAGAGTGAAATCACCACTCGAGTTTCATTTTTTAATTGAGTATCTGATTAATTATTTCAACGATGTTAGAAACTCCTCATTAAAGGAAAAGGGACGCATTTGTAGAAGGAAGGAAACCCCTGACTAATCCGTGAATACAAAAATTACGCAGTTTTCTGTTCGACGTGAAATTGTGTGAAAAAACTCATGATTTCAGTAATATGATTAGAAAACATAATCGCAAAACTTTTACACCGTATTGCAATATTTATAACAATATATATTCAAGTGAATTTGAAATCATCATCCTACTTAATCAACATCAACAAGTACATAAAAAAAAATTCAACTGATTACTAAACAAAATCAATATTTATGAAAATTTAAAATAAAATCCGAAATTTAGGAACTTCTCGGGGAAAATTTCTAGAACTCAATGCGTGGAAACATCCGAGAAATTCAAGAAAATGTTCTTAGAAGGTCCTCAATGAAAGACAAAACGTTTGATTAATAATTACCAATTTTTACTGCTCAGGGTTGTTTTCGTCCGTTGGAGTCGGAGACAAGTGTACAGGACTTGAATGTTACCTGGCTTTTTATATTACTCTGAACGATGAAGTAAAATGGCGCGTATCAGTAAATAGAGGACATGATTCCTAAGTTCAACTTTAGTAAATGAGGTATGATGAAAAAAATTTTCCACATTTTATAATGATCGTTGCTAAATCTTTCGACTATTATTTTTTCAATGCATGATAACTCTTCACTTATCGAAAGTATTGCACAGTTTTTTTTTCTCTGAAAAGAATGTTATTATTTAACGATATTTAAGCAACTAATCGGAGACGAAAATAGAAACCTATCATGACTGTATCCTCTTCTATATGCCTTCTAAATTTTGCCAGTTAAGTTGTTTTTCAGTTTTGAAATGACTTTACAAAAATCTCAATGTCAAACGAACGATGTACAAATCAGGCACAAATGAATTGATAAGTATTTCAAAAGGTGTGATTATAAAACTATTGCTAAATTTCTTGATATTTTTTTGGGTGCAATGACTTAGCAAGCTACTGCTTATATTGATAATACTGTAGATATCGAAAATAAAATTTTTTACTTGTACTAGAAAGATTCTTGGAAAATAATAATTCTAAATGATTCATGTAAAGTTTGTTACCAGTTGATAAGAGGTTTTAGAATATGTCTGAAGTTCTAAATATAGAAAAAATAATGGAAAACGAAAGAAATAATAATTTTCCATATAAATTCAAAGTTAAGGAATTTAATACACTCTGAAAAAAATTTATGGCATTTCTTCCATACATGTATTGGAAGTTATTAACCAATACACGTATAGAAATTTTTCCATAAATCAATATGGGAAAAGTTCCGTAATCGAACTGAAAATCTCGCATACATAGCACTGTATGTACATAGTATCTGTGTTAATCCCATAGAAAATTTTCCATATATCTAGCTTTTTGATACGATGTAGGAGAATTTTCAATACTCATGTATGGAAAAATTACGATATTCTTTACAGTGTATACTTGCGCTCGAGAAAAAAGGCATTTTTAAGAATTTGTTTTTTTGGAAAAACAGCACAATTTTTTTTTTTTCACTGAATATTTATCTATTCACGTGTGTCATAAGGTCTTTTATGAATTATTTCAAAAGATAATATTCATAACTTTAGTCACTGTAGCCATTGTGCCTAAAACACAATTTTTCCGACATCTCTCGCGGTGATCACAGTTTTTCAAAAACTGTTAACAGTCTGAATTTTAGCAGACTTACAAATATAATAGCCTGTGCGTGAACAAAGGATTTCGAATTTAAAGCCAAACGTTTTTTTCCTGCTGAAAAAACCGGAAACTCATACGTTTGAAACTCATGATTTATCAGAAAAACGATCACTATTTTTGTGAAAAATTTCATTCTGCAAAAAGAGTTCTTAAAAAACTTTGGTCATCGCGAGAGATGTCCGAAAAATTGTCTTTTTGGCACCATTAGCACCATTGCTATAGTGACTACAGTTATAAAGATTTTTTTTTTTTTGAAAAAATTCATAAAGGACCTTGTAACATGTATAAATAGGTAAAAATTAAGTTTAGAAAAAAAAATTGTGTTGTTTTTTCAAAAAAAAAAAAATTGTAAAAATGCCGTTTTTTCGAATGCAAGTGTAAATAACCCCTTTAAGTGAAAAAAAATTAAAATATAAAACTGAAACGCATCTTCTTTATGCATTTTGCCTTATACATACGTGTGGAAATTTTCTCTGCCGATTTTCTCTGCCGTATCCCTTACGAAAAAATTGGTCAAGTTTTGAGCGTTTACGATCAAATTTGATCATTTTACGTTAAAATTGACCATTTTACGGTCGTTTTGAACGTTGACGGTTAAATTTGATCGTATTACGGTCAAATTCACCGTCTACGGTCAAATTTTGAGCCTCAACAGTCAAATTTTGAGCGTGGACGTTCAAAGTTTGGGCATTGACGGTCAAATTGAACGTCAACAGTCAAATTTTTATCGTTGACGGTTAAATTTCGAGCGTCGATAGCCAAATTGATCGTTAACAGTCAAAGTTTTTGAACGTCGACAATAAAATCGACCATCGACGATCAAATTTTGACTGGCAATTAATTTATTTTCTCGCGTTTTGAATTGCTTGTACATTTAGTTTCTCGAAAGTATTATACAGTTACAGTAGGACCTTGATCGAGGGGACAGCTCGGGGTTTTAAGTAAACAGTCCCTTCGATCGAAACAGGAACCATCTGTGGCGAAAGACCATTATAAAGAAACCTCGAGAGCTTGTTACAATAGGGCCTAAAAACACGGACAATGAGTTAATGACTTTCCAGGCGTTTGGAAATTCTTCACAGCTTGAAATTTGAGATCGCATCGCCACCGAAGGCTTCACGGTAAATTTGGAGTCTCCTCGATCAAAGTCCTCTCGATCGCGGTCCTACTGTATATACATGTAATTAATGCAAATCTTGAAAAATATGCTTCGAAAATAAAAGACGTATTATATAATTATATATACTAGTAAAAAAATTAAAGGTTCTCTAACATCATTGTAATAACTCAACATTCTCGAAAACTATTTTTTAATTTGATATGTATATGTACTAAAAATTGTTTAAAGTAAAATTTAATAAATTTTAATTATAGAAATGTTTCTTATGTAAAATTTTTTTAAGTTTAATTTCAAAGAAAGTTTGAAAAAATTCTTGCAAAAATTTTGCAAGGCTTATAAAATTGTCATTTTTGTAAAAGTTTCTATAAAATCAATTCATAAAAAACGGAGTTTTTTATAAAGATTAAAAAATTTTTTATAAAAATCATACTTACTGAAGTTACAGGTTTCCAATTAAAACCTTTTTGGATTTCTTGAGGTTTTTCTTAATAAAAACCATTAATTATTCAAGCCATTGTTAGTATATTTTTTGTTAAAAAATATGCAACTGTACGAAGCTCCTCTCAAACTTGCCTTTTTCATTTTCATCAGCAATATACGCGTTTGATAGAGTAATGGTTTGGTAGGTAGGTTATTAGCACAAAGACTGAGGGTTCAACTACTGGTTATGTCAATTTGCTAGGTAACAGTTTCCCATTTATAAGTGGTATATATTACTATACTACAAAAAGTATACATCACCAATCAAGAAAATTTTTTTTAATCGCAATTTTTTTTAATAAAAAATATAATATCGCACTGTCGAACGGTATCGCACTGTCGAACGGTCAATTTGACCATCAACTCTCAATTCGACTGTTGACGCTTAAATTGACCGTTGACGCTCAATTTGACCGTTGATGGTCAATTGAGCGTTATGAAATGACGGTCAGCTTGAGCGTCAACGGTCAAAATTGACCGTTTTTTTGTAAGGGATTCTTGCCATTTCTCTGCCTCTCTCTGCTATATCTCTGCCTTTTGTTTACATTTTGTCTGCCATTACTCAGCTAATGCAACGTGTGGAAATTTTCTCTGCCATTTCTCTGCCTCGCTCTCTGCCGTAACTCTGACTTTTCTTTATATTTTGTCTGTCATAATGTCATTACTCAGCTAGTGCCACGTGTGGAAATTTTCTCTGCCATTTCTCTGCCTTTCTCTGCCATAACTGATGAAAACGTATTTTTTTTATTAAAAACAATATTTCGAAAAAAATTTTTTGATTGAAGATATGTGTATACTTTCTGATGTACAATAATCTATGTCACTCAAAAATACGCACCTGTTATTGTAGCTAATTTACCGGGCCGGGAGTTGAACCTACAGCCTATCTTTTACGAAGCCACCTACCTAACCATTACTCTATTGAACACGATATACTTTTGATGAAAATGATAAGGCCAACTTCGAGAGGAGCTTCTTACAGTTGCATACTTTCAAACAAAAAATACACACAAAAGCTTGAAAAATGCATTGTTTTTGTTAGAAAAAACCTTAAGAAATCCAAAATGGTTTTAATTGGACAGCTGTATAGCAGATAAAATAGAACGATGCATGGTATTATTTCTGTATATTGAATGTGTTTTTACAAAATGGAATCCGTTTTTGTCATACACAATTCATTATTTAACAATTTGGTGGAAATAATGTAAAAATTTGTATTTCAGGAATTGAGCTACTGATTCCGTATATGAAATTCGTTTTTCGAAAATTCGGTCCGTTAATGTTGTAAACAGTTTGTGAATTGACAATTTTGTATAAATTATGTAAAAATGTTCATTTTGGGAATTGAGCTGCTGATTCCATATATGAAATTCATTTTTCGAAAATCTGGTCCGTTATTGTTATAAACAATTTGTTAATTCCCGGAACAAAAAATTTCTCAAAAACATTGATTTATTTTATTGTTATTTTTATTTATGATTATTATTTAGTACTGCACCCTTACTAATATGATCGACACGTAATTTTACATGATTTCAATGTGATCCAGTATGATCGACATTCGATCTGGTTTTTATCATCGAATATGATTTAGTACTGCACCTCATCTAATATGATCGACACTAAATTTTATATGATTTCAATGTTATCTAGTATGATCGACATTCGATCTGGTTTTCATCATCGAATATGATTCAGTACTGCACCTCATCTAATATGATTATTACATATGTTCCAGATAAAAACCTGATTGAAAATGATCGGCATTTCATAGGCTACACGATCGAATAATATTCGATTCGATCTCAATCATATTATGATGAAATATGATTGAGAATTTAAAAAATATGACGTGAGATAATCGGAAATAATCGAGTTTCAATCAGTTTTTTTCAGCAGGGTTGTACTGTTTCCTGAAGATACGCGCAAATTTAATATATGTTCCTGAATTCCCAAACATACAGCAATGAAAATGGTTTTATTGAAAATTTGATGTTATTATGTGATACACCTAACCATCAGTACAGTGGCACCATTCTCATGGCGTTCAGAATAAAATCAGTAACACATTAATTTAATCTGTAAAAAAGTTTAATGCAATGAAATCGGAAAAATATGGTCATGTACAACACAGAACTTCTTTAGCATATTATTGGTTTTTCTAACATCAATTTGTCGTGCCTTGGGGCGCGAATTAATAACACTTCATTTGTTTCTTCAGTTAACAGTGTTTATTAATCAATACAAGAAGTTTTCGCTTAATATAATAAGAAAGAGAGCTCGTTGCCGGTGTGCACTCGTCGGGATC
>JAPYZL010006449.1:0-13968 GCA_030522825.1 Platygaster orseoliae | reverse complement strand
GCAATATAAAAAATAAAAGAACATGAAAAGAGAAGATTCATATCATTAATCTACCTTAATTCAACAACATTGGCTCCAAGGATCGAAAATTACCATAAAAAAAAGAATAGTTTTTATGAACAAGACAAACGAAGTTATAACAAAAATTATGCCTTTTTTTCTTTTTTTTCTCTCTGTGTATTATTGTAACCATTGTTTTGAGTTTAAGTACTGCTACTTGAATTTTTAATGCCATTGATTGTAACACATAGATGTTATTTTTAAAATAATCAATACGAGTGGTGAATGATTTTTGTTTCTTACTAAAAAAAAAAAAAATAACGTAAACGGGTAGACTTACTCTCACGCTAATAATAATGAATTCTCAACGCTTGTTGCAGAGTTTGAAATAAACGCCTAATAAAAAGCAAAAAAATTCCAGTCATATTTTTGTTATATAATTTTCGAACTGAGGAATTAATGGAAAATGTTTGAATCGCTAAATCAACTTATGAGTCTTTCAAAAATATTGAAACATAATTATCCATGAAAAATAAGTAAATTTTGAGATGACAAGTAAAAAACTTCTGCAATAATTTTTAAGTTCGCTAACTGTTTCCATGATATAAAAGTTATTCAAAAATGCACCATAAAACACTGTACGAAATCGTATTTAGGACAAGAGAGCTAATTTTTGTATTTAAATAGATATAATTGATTGAAACAAAATAAACTTGAATTTATATGTGATAATTATAATCACAATGCCAATTTTAGTCAAACATTGTAATATTGTTAAAATTGTAACTTTTTTTATTACGTTCTATTATTGTAGAAGTAGCTAGGGAAACTCGAACTTTCGTTAGCATACAACATTCAAATAATAAGGTTTACAAGGACAACTCTAAAAATAGACACTAAAAAAGCTTTACTTTTTTCAATCACTTAAGTACATTTTGAAATCTCATTTGAAGTGTAGTACTCGAAAGAAATACAATACGAAGTGTATGCAGTTGAAATCGGTAGGCGCCCATACAACCGTTGAAATCGAATCCTCTTCGTTGCAACAATATACCGAAAAGGCTTTATTATTGTTTTCTAAGTGTACTTTGTAAAAAAAAATGGATGGTGAAAAGGTGCTCTTTTTCACTTTGCGAATTATGGGCCTGGCTCCATTTTCGAGCTACCTAAAATCCGACGTGAACGGCCTGAGAATCGTGCATCTTCGAAAATTTCATCGCTCGCTTTGTTTGGAATTGTATAGTTCAGTGGTTTTCATGATGGCTTTCATTGAAGGGATCGTGTATTTTTACATGAATTATGGAAACGCTTTACCAACAAGGAAAATGTTTGTACTGATTATTTCCGTGCTTCAAGTGTTGATGATCTCGACTACTGCGTTCACTCTTCTGGCTCGTCGCAAGAAACTGATCTCACTTTTGAATGATTTGATGATCGCTAAAAGTCGTTTATCTAACTGGAATAGAGAGCGAGAATCCTTCAAATATTGTTATTTTTTCGCAAGTTCATTTATGATTGAGTTAGCACTGTGGCTCGTGTATAGAGCAAAAGCCATTTTAGATCCAAATGCAAACTTTTTCGTTACTATATTACCACCGATTACGTACAATTTCATTTTATTGTACGGTTTTATGGTGCTCATTGTCTTCAAGAACCTTGTGATTTTAAATTCAATTTTACGGTGTCTTACTCAACCGACTAGACGAGCATCAGTTTTTGTAATAGAAGTACTTCCTTACAAGGAGAGGGAAATACTGTCGACACTATACTCTCTTCGTACGGTATATGCAAATTTATGTGAAATTGCTCTCGACATTTCGGATATGTTTTCGGTTCATGCTCTGTTGTCAGCAATAGCCTATTTTACGATGTCCTGTCGTGTACTTCATACCCTTGCTGTAGAATTTATCAACTATACTTTCAATTTTTGGATCATATCTACCCGTGGATTGTTGCTACTTACATTGATGCTACGATTTTATTTGACGACCCAACTCGTAACTTCAACCATCAGTGAGGTACGTCATTTTCAAAACATATATAACGTAGAATTACAGTGATTACAGTATTACATACGAAAATAAATTCGAGAACCGCCGTTAATGACGTGCCATTTTTTGGCTCACAATAAGTTCATCTGTTATTTGTCAAAAAATATTTTTTATGCTCTTCAGCGAATCAATATTACATAACTGTCTGTTTTACATAATATTTTTGAAGCGGCTTTCCATTTTGACGGTCATAAAAGTTTTCACAACCTTGAATTTTCGGATTTTCCCGAAAAACATTTCAAAAAAGGTTATTTCGCACATTACGTCCCACAATAAATAATTTTAAAATAGCACTGATACAAGTCTTAATAAAAGCGTAGAGTAAACCATATTCATGTCAAACAGTATTCTGCTTAACGCTTTTCAGCATTATTGCACTATAATTGTAATATATTTTAATTATAATTATAATCTTTAATAATTGAATTGTAATATAAAGAAAACTCTTCCTTACAGTATGTGTTCATGAAAAATTACATCAAAATACTTTTATTATTCCAAAGGCTGTGAAAACAATACGATAGACAAATTTTATAAAATAGAATTGAATCATGCACTGTATACGCGATATTACACATGATTCATACAAAATTTTATCTACACCATTCATTCGGGATTTCTTAGAAGCAACTTTCAAAAGTAAAAAAAAAGTTTGTATTATTATGTATGAAGAATAAAAAAATTTTTCGGTACGATTTCACTGGCGACTTATAAAAATCAAACATTTTTTTTACGTTCTTTTACTCATGAAATATAAGAGTGTACTTCATTTCAAAAACCCAGGAAATAATTATATTTATGACAATAAAATATTCAAGGTCAATTACTTAAACATCATACAAGAAAGGATTGTTTTTATTTATTTTTGTGTTGAACATAATTGCTTTTTTTACTTTGCGCAGAGTTAATGACGAAAAAAAATTAATGTCGTCAATTCAGACGAATAATCAATACACGAAAAAGAAAGGATTTAATATTTCTACACAACTTGACAGAAGTAATTTTATTAGCAGCAGTAGCTTTTTTTTGGAGCCAGAGTACGATTACTGTGCGATAGAATGTTATGCATAATGATTGTGTTCTGACAACAGAGAAGATATTAGGGGAAGAAAAAAAATAGATTACAACTTCAAAAAAAAAAAATTTTGTTCCGTAAAGCTGTGTTGAATCAGAACATCTTTTCCCTGCAACAGCGAATCCTTTATTTTCTATATATGAATACAATTTTTGTTTTGGACTTGTTTCAGGCTAAAAGAATAGGCGAAATCGCAGAAAATGGAGTGACATACACTAGCAAAGTCACTCGGAAAAATAAGGTAATTTTTTATGTTCTCTACGTAGAAGAACATTCTCTAAAGACAGACTCAAACTCATCGATCATACTTTGAATAATTCATAGTTACGAGAATTCGCACGTTACGTTCTACACAAAGATGTAAAATTCACTGCTGGTGGGATGATATCAATGGACAACAAACTTTTTTTGTCGATAATACATATATTTAATAGTTTCGAAACAGAGTATCAAGCATAGCAAAGTTCATGTGATTTTCTCAATACTCTAGAAAAACTAAAGCATTGACAACTGATTTTTTTATGTGCAGATAATCAGTGCGACTGTGACTTACACAATCATAATAATACAGTACGACATTGGGAACCAAAATCGAACGTAATCTTGGAAGAGATAATGTTTTTTTTAAATATATTTCACGAGATTCAAATTAATTACAAATATTTTTACGTAAATGTAAGATATTACCTATGATTATTATTCAGTAAACTTTTTTTAAATAGCACATAAGGAAAAAACGTGTGAGTTCTAAAACTTGAATCGTATATGTTTTCTCGAGTGTAGTATAGTAAATTTATCGCTATAAAATATTTGCATGTGTTTCTTGATGGCGTTATCTTTATTAAACTAGTATAGTTGTCTTAACAAAAAAATGTATAGCTTCGTAATTGTATGCGTGTTTCTGTGTTAAAATAATTATTTTCGTAATCGGGAGCTACAGCCAATTTTGGCGAAGCCGTACGTTTTTGCCCGAGCCGAAGACGAGGAATAAAATAAGCAACGTCAAAATTGGCGATAGCTCACGATTGCGAACGTAATTTTTCATCACCTTAGCCTCAAAGTCACGTCAAATGTCCGGTTTGAGGTTGGAGTGATGAAAAAATCATTTGAATGTCGAGTTTTACATGCGTTAATTATTGTCTAATAATAATTGTAACTTATGTCTTTTTACTGGTGATCGTGTTCTCCCCGAAAAGCAAATGTACGCCTGCAGATAATAAATATTAGCTTCTGTTTCGTATTTTGTGAATGATTTATTCGAAAAAATTTCAGAATAGCTTTAAGTTCAATTAAAAATTCTCTTATTAGGTAGCACACGAAATTCTGATTCATGAATAAACTATTGATAATTTACTCATATCAAACCAAGTTAGATCTTTAATCTAAGACCTTTACTGATAGGTTTTTAAAATATGAACTCAAAACAATACAATATTTAAAAAAAAACATTAAGAAACTAGTTCTTGTAAAAAATTTGTGGAATTTGACCGCAAGAATGATGTGTTTTCTAATAAAAATTGAATGTATAACCTAGTGTTATAATCTAATAGTGGAAAGGAAAACTTCTTTTAAGACCGCTAACATATTTTCAAGTGAGCTGCTCCTTCATCTGCCGAAAATCGAAACAAACAAAATTCACGTTGTTCCAGAAAAATTTCTTTTCAGTACACAAAATTATTTTTGTTTCAAGGGAACTTTCTACGAAAAGGTACTTCACCACAAACAATAACTCTGTTTTCAATAACCCAAGTACGTACTAAAAGCTTATTTTTAAGTACAGCACTCGTTGGTTACGTTTGAGTGTTTTTCAGTTACAATCGAAACTCATCCGATGAAACAATATCCGAGAAAACCGTGATTTTAAAAAAGCTGTACTTTTTTGAAAATGGATGCAGAAAACGTGTTCCGTTAAGTTTTGAAAATTCTGAGTCTAGCTCCGTCTTCGAGTAACTTAACATCTTATACAAGAGGCGCTAGAATCGTGCATCGTCGAAGATTTCGTCGATCGCCATGTTGGGAATTTAACAGTATATTCGTTTATTTGTCCGCCGTCATTGTAGACTTCTTATTTTTTCTTGTGTCTCATCGGAGTGCTTCATCAGTGATGAAGATGTTTTTAAAATTCTTGACTTCGTTACACAGTTTGTCACTTGTGTGCATTTCAGCGAGTATTTTTACACGGCGTAAAAAATTGATTGCAATTTCGAATAACTTAATGAGCATACGATGCTACTTATCAAAGTAGAATCGAGAACAGCATTCCGTCAAGTACTACTATTTCTACGCATGTTCGATAATTATCGAATTGGCAACATATGCTTACAGTGTAGTGGATAATTCATCCTTCCCAAGAATACCTCTTATTATTTTTGCAACTTCTTCTTTCATTCTTCTCGGATTTCCCTTACTGTACGGATACTTGGCGCACATTACTCTCAACGAACTGAAAACTATGAATTCGATTCTTCGTCGCCTCACTCAACCAACCATATCTGCATCAGTTTACGTCATAGAGGTAGTTCCTTACAGCGAGAAAAAACTACTTTCTACATTGAAGTCTTTTCGTACGGTGAATGCTGATTTGTGCGAAATCATGGAAGTCATGTCTAAAATACTTTCATTATCTTGTCTTCTATATTTAGCAACGTATTTTACTTACTGTTGCTACACTCTTCGTATACTGATACTGCAAGTTATCAGCCCGACTTCGGATATTCAGTACATTGCGAACCTTGGACTGCATCTTTTTTCTTCATTGTTACGAATGTTTCTGACTACTCAAATCGTCACTTCTACTGTCAAGGAAGTAAGCAATTTTTCATTCAGGTATTTCTGGCCCGAAGAATTTCGGGAATATTTGTGCGAGTCAGCTTTCAATTTTTACGAAGCATTTTTACATATATTAGTTAAAAGGCACACAATGCCTTACATGCCCCATAACGTCATTCTTTTTTCGTCCTTGGCCCGAAAAGTTGGTTTTTCGGGCTAAGGACAGAAAAAAATGTCATGAGGCTTGTAAGAAATTTCATTTTTCAACATTGTCAGCTATAATTCATTATTCTACTTATTCCTGATAGTCAAAAAAATATAATTTCGTTTGATATTTCTTTGAACCAGGTAAATAACTATTTTTATTTGTATTAAACGATTTAGCTTTTCTATGATTATTCAAAATTTTTAATTTTTTCGGAAGTTTCGTTGATCATGTTTTTGGATGTATTGAAATTTTCAAAAATTATCTAAATAATCTAAGTTTCATAATTTTCATGTAGGTGTGCAACAAGCTTTATAAAATGAAAAAAAATCCAATGCTCCGACGTGATATTCGGTTTGCAAAAATCATTGAAATCCATGCAAATAATTTACTTAACAATTTTTAGGTATTTTATTAATTTTTCGAAATGTCGTGTCTTTATTTACAGATTCCACAGGACAGTTTTATAAAACATTTCATTTTTAACAATCATAAAATATCTTGAAATCGAAAAATAAATTAGGAATCGTTTCAAAGTTTTATTTTCTGTTATCCAATAAAAAAAAATTTCTCATTCTTGTAGAATTTTTTGACTGGACGAGTGAGTAAAAAAAATTCAATGAATTTTCTGAAAATTTGAAGCTTCGAATGCATTTCTTATTGGTTGAAATTGGTCTCTGTTTTCAAATAACGCTATCGACACAAATCACAGTTAAGTTAACTGTTTAGTAACTATTATGTTTACGCAGTTAACTCGGAGTTAACTGCATAAACATAATAAAATTTTTATAACACCTACTTGGGAAATGTGTAATCATCTACTGTTCTACTAATACTTATTTATATCAAGAAAATGGGAAAATAAACTTATGTTTTTCGGTCATCGATCATCTTCGTACATGTTCTAGACTAAAAAAACAGGGGAAATAGCTGAAAATGGAGTATCCTTCACAAGAAGAAGAGTACGTGCTAATCAGGTGACTATCATAAACTCAACAGAAAATAAAAAATAGTCTATTATATTGAATTGATGAAAATCAAATTTCGGCTACTTTTTAATGCTCTTATAAGCTTTATTTTCTCCATCCAACATGAAAAAACGGGTGATAATTTAAATTTTTATCGTAAAATATCATTTTCGATCAATAGAGAATAGTTTATCAAAGCAATCGTCTATTCAAAGAAAATATTGCTTCAGTAGGACCTAAAAATAGAATCATTAAAACTTATTGATACCAGGAAATGTAACTTTACGCTAATAGGCATTCTATCTCTAAATTGTAATATAATCACTGTAGCTTATGATGTTAATCTTGAAAAAGTTAAAAATTTCTATTTTTTCATATATCCTTATATTTTCTGATTGCTTGGCATTATAATCAAGATAATTGACGAAAAGTCCAAATTTTTGTATGATTATTTATTTTATTTTTATTTCATATTTTTTCTCGTACACAAAAAAAATGAATTCGATTTATACCCCGAAATCTAATAATAGTTATTTTCAGTTACGAGAATTCGCACAATACGTTTTACATAAAAACGTGAACTTCACTAATGGAGGAATTTTACCTATGAACAATTGACTTTTTCTCTCGGTAAGAATCGTATTTTACAAAATCAATAAAAAGTAAAAAATAGAGCAGTCTGTCGATACGTTATTTTCGCTGATGGTGCAAAATTTCAACCATGGCAATTAATTTTTTTATGTACAGGTAATCAGTGTGACCGTGACTTATACAACTATATTGCTTCAGTATGACCTCGTAACTCAACATTGAAATTTATTATTTGAAAAAATCGTTACTTCAAAAATTTTGTGGATTTTACTGTTGTATTTGAATTAATACAAACATTAAACATAATACTTAAAGGAGAATCTATGCAAATCGCATATATTGATAAGAGTTCACAGGTTCAGAAAAAGAATAAAAAAAGCTTAGAAAAAAGCATTTGTAATTTATCAGCTGACGACTATTTATTATAAAAAAGTTGTAGTTTTCATGAATGCGTGAAATCTGAAGCGCCTTTTTCATAAGTGCTATTTTTTTGTCTATATCATTTTTACACAAACTCGTTGTATCTATTCTATGTGTATGTTTTATATGCTTTTAGTGACACGTTCTACTATACAATTTGATCATTGTCGTAATATAATTGTGATTTTTGGAGTTGAAGTGATATAATTGTGAAGCATACAAAGTACACGTCTATTAAGTCATTCGCCCTAATGTAATAGTTTGCGTTTATATGTACTCAAATGCTGCAAGTTATATATAAAGGAAAATAAACGTTTGTTAATGTTTCGTGATTATTTGTTCTCGTTGATAAATTTATATTCGTAAGAAAATGTTAGTTATAATCCTATAAATTTTTTGCTAAGTGAAACCAGTTAAAACATTATTCTATCATATCTCATGTTACTTGATGATACTTGTATTAAAATTACAGTTAATAGCTCAACAAAGTTAAAAACGGCTCTGTAGATTTTTTGACACCATAACTATACAAATTTTGTTGGTAGTATTTAGAGAAAGAATATGAATACATGCAATAAAGTTTTGGTGTAGAAAAGTTACGTGAACTTTAAAATTGAAAATTTGCTTTTGAAGATGCTTGGTTCTGCGAATCGTTTCAAAGGTAAGTATGAAGTGCGGTCATATATAGAAAAGAGTAAACATTTTTTATTCAACATCAAAGTATAATCAAAGAATTTTAATCCAATGGTGTTTAGAGTAAAAAAATCTACTATCTATTAGAAAAAATGAAAGCTGAGTAATTTCTAATATTAAAAAAACCTTCAATTCACGTAACATCGAATAGCTAGTAAGAGGCGGTTAATTTTACAATATTGTAAAGTACATTAGCTTATACCAATACCAATAATACCAATTTTCATATTATTTTAAATTTTCTTTCATTTATAATATATTTTTTAGCATGTTTTATTCCATATTCCAGACACATTCACGTATCTTTATACACTAAGAAATTAGCATACTATATAAGAATCTTCACGAAAATCGAGTAACAAGTGTAACATTATTGATTCAACTATAAAAACTTATCGATTGCGTGATTTACTACAATTTTTGGATTATAAAAAGTTTGTTTTTGTTTATGTATGTATACGTACATTAAAAACGTTTGAACATGTTTATACAATTGATAACGTTGAAATCAATACTTATTATTGACGTTTCGTGATATTTATGTAATAGACGATTTACAAAAAAAGCCTTTTTCGAAATTCAAAACTGTGAATCCTATTGAAATTAGAATTTTTTGAAAAGATGAAAAAAACCATATAAACTGATCCACATATTTATGGAAGTAATTTGTGTCCACGAGTATCTGAAGGAAGGCAATAATCTTTGCAAGTACATACAAATAATAAGTCTATTATAATGTCTTGTTTCAAGCAACTCCAAATTTCTAAATTGTGACAGAAATGATCGAACATTTTAACAATATTTAGCATTTCTCGTCAAACATACTATCTCGATTTTTTACATTGTAAAGTTTTTTTTATTTTCTGCCGTTCTTTTTAAAATAGCAAGTTAATTGATTTTATCATAAGAAAAAATAAATTTTTTTTTGCAGTATATAAAAACGCATTGTCAATAAAATTGTGTTTTTTTAACATATTGTTATCTACAAATTCCGAGTTTTTCCACTAAATGCAGAGTATTATTTACAAGTCTTTTAACTGCAGTCTATATTCTTTTTCAATAAAAATGCTTTTTGCAATTTTATGGTTTCTCAACTATAATACACAATTTCCAGGTCGTTTGAAAAAATACAATATTAAAAATGAAAAGCTTTCTTCTAAAGACAACATTTATTCCAAATATATTTCAGAGATAAGTTTGAAATGGAAGCTAAATTACAGTGTTTATTTAGCTTATTTTTTGCTGAAAAAGTTAGTTCTAAAAGCTTTCAATCATAGTGTACAAGTGATCCACATAATTCTAGTGTTTCTCAGTACGAATCAAAAACTGTTACCTCTAAACATATAGAAAAACAGTGTACATTGTCGTGTTAACACATTATCATTCGCAAAAATGGATACAGAATACGTGTTCTTCTTGATTTTAAAAGTTCTAAGCTTGGTTCTTTACTCAAGTACATTAATATCTTCGGATATCGACGGTAGAGCCGTGTATCGTCGTGTTTTTAAACGTTCACTTTGTTGGGAAGTTTACAGCTACACAATTTTTGTAATGGCTGTATCTGGGGAAGTTATTTTTTTCTACCAATACTTCTGGAATTCATTACCAGGAAGACAAATTATAGTCACTTTATCTACAGTGTTAGACATTCTAACACTTGTCTCAATTGCAGTTATCATTTTTGCAAATCGTGATAAAATAATCGTCATATTGAATGATTTGATGGATTTACGATTCCGTCTCTCAAATTGGCATGAGGAGCAAAATTCCTCTAAATTATCATTTCTTTTTATATCATCCATACTTGTTGAAGTAACAACAATTGCTGCCGGGGCAGTGACGATCTTATCTTCTGAAAAAACATATGCAATAATAATTAGTTACATTCCACTACGAGTCATTTTTGGTTTCGTATTATTGTACGGTTTTATGGTGGACATGATCTTGAAAGAATTAGCGACTTTGAACTCAATTCTGCAGCGTCTTACCCAACCAACTATACAAGTGTCAGTTTTCGTCATTCAAGTAATTCCCTACAATGACGAACAAATACTGTTGATACTAGACTCTCTTCAAATGGTGTACACAAGTTTGTGTGAAATATCCGAAAATATTTCCGATACGTTTTCGCTTCCTACTGTCTTGACGTCAGCCGCCTATTCACTGTATCTCTGCTACCGTGTTTATTCTTTGACGGGAGGAATATTAACGGAGACTGCACATACTTGGTTTATAATAACACATGGATTGTCTGTACTTTTCATAACTTTACGATTGCTTGCTGCCACTAAAACCATAACTTCAGCTATTGAAGAGGTATGATCAATGTACTTATTTCTATTTACATTGTTTCTATATTCTTATTAGTAACATAATAAGTGATTAATAAAATAGTACACCAGAATATCATTGTCTGGCAAAACATTTTTGATTAAATGAATTTTTTTCAACGAATAAATGCTTGAATATAATGATGCGTGCTATTCGAAAGTTCGGAAAAATTTAACAAAATCCTTCGGAACTACAATTTTGTCATGGAAAATCAAAATCATGTATCATCAAATTCATTCATATATTCAAGCTCGGATTAAACCCTCTCAAGTTGAGTGTTGAAACGACAAAGTAAGTTCCGACAAGAAGTAAAAACCGTTTAATTATTGTTTTTATTCGTAAATGTTTGATTAGCAATATTTGTAGTATGCAGTTTGCAAGTTTTTGATTTTTCATATTGATGCAATCTGTATTCTATTCACAGCGTAAATAAAAATTTCACACATGAACTGACATGATTTTTTGTATTTCTGAATTTGTTCTCATTGTGAAGCTTCTACAGCACATAAAAATTGTTAGATATACCTTTTTTTCTGAATTTTTCCAAAAATGGACCATTTTGAATCAATTTTTTTGTGTTGAAAATCGCCGTTTCCCAGGCAGTGACGAATGATGGTTTCACAAAAGCATTTTCGCAAAATTTTTTCAAAAGATACTCACTATTACAGCTGAATTCCATGTCAAGTTCTTATTACACAAAATTTTGTTGTAATGCGATGACGTGAAAGATGATCCAAAACGAACAATGATGCGAAAACAATTGTTGAGACAATATATCACAAGTAAGCGAATGCCAAAATCCAACATGGCGGACTTCCCGCTGTCAATACAATAATTCACTGCGTGTGTTGCGTCATTTGCTTGGGAAACGCTAATTTTCGACTCAAAAAATGAACCCAGAATGGCCAGTTTTCGTAAGAAAATTATATGAAAAATATGATAAATGTCAATTTTCAAAAATTTCACAAGTCCCAAGTTGTACAAAGTTAACTAAACTTGTGACGCATGGATCCCCTTCGAGCGCATGCGCTAGTAGTCCAGCCAACTTCGTACGGGTCGAGATTCATCAAATTTCGAAAGTTAACGAGTAAACTACTATTACATTGTTATAGAAGTAAAAAAAAATGTCTTTAAAACGCAATTCCGATGACAGAGATTCGTTTTATTCTTAACTTATGTTTTTTCTTGATATTGAATATTTGATAAAAATCCAATTTCAATACTTGAATCGTTGAAAATAACATAAGAGGGAACACCGTGTAAATAGCCAAAATCGTATGTTAAGTTCTCGATTCGATTAAAGGAAAAGTATAAATGTTAAAGAGCTGAAATTTAACATGGATAAAGTTTATTAATTATACGAATATTAGCTCGCAAAATAGCATGTGCGTGTCCTGAAATAGTAAACGGTAAGAAATCTAAAACTTCGGGAACTCGATCTGCAGCCAAAACGTAATTACATTTTCATCACTCTAACCTCAAAACTGACATTTTGACGTGACTTTGAGGCTATCGTGATAAAAAATATTGTTCGCAATCGTGAGCTATCACCAATTTTGGCTCATCTTATTTTGACCCTCGCCTCCGGCTCGGGCAAAAACGTACGGTTTCGCCAAAATTGGCTTTAACTCCCGATTTCGAAAATAACTATTTTTGTAGATAATGACTCGTACCTTTACTAGAACTTGACCTTGTCTGATCAAAAAGAAAACTTTTTTAAACTTGTGGTATAATATCCAAAAAAATGAGTTTTTTAATAATTTATGTGCAGTAACATATTAAAAAAAAATTTTTTTGAAGTGAAACTTCTCTTTCTCTACTCGAGGGAGTGAAATCGAAATCAGCTGACGATTGTCGAAAAGATTTAACTGCGCGTTCAGTTGGCGCACGCGGGAAATTTAAATGTATGTTCAGTGTTCGTAACTTTTCTATCTTCGTTCATATTCTAGCGCTCAATCAAACATAAGTCTGTCATTGTTTAGTAGTACTAAAGTGCTACGAGTTACGAACTATGTGTATGTTGAATTTTATACCGGCAAATAAAATTCATTTTACTGTTGAAATGAATTGAAAACTAAATGAATATTAGTTACGTTGGAATTTAAATTCAAAAAAAAATTTTCAATATCAAAACTATCAATTATAGGACTGTCCAAAATATTAATAAAAATGCCATGTACAGGCATGTACAGACGGCAAGGCAGATTTCTCGTGCGATAACCTCGAATTTCGTTTTGGTGTGATTGTCATCATATAAATAGCTCTGCATTGTGCTCTGATTGTCAACGCATTAAATGCAATAAAAAAAACAGCATTTCTAGTAAAAACAGAACTAGGGTGTGTTAAATAACACACGGCAGAAGTGAAACTTTGCGTGCGATTTAAAAAAGCAAAAGTGTATGAACAAATACTTCTTCTTCTTTTTACCCCGTCTCCTTTCGAAGTTTGGCGATCCAATTGGCTAACATAGTTCTTGACCCAGCCATGCTAAATATGTCCACTGAAGGGCAGTCGAACCATCTTTTTAGATTTTTCAGCCAGGAATTTTGCCGCCTACCGATGGACCTCTTCACTTGGATTTTGCCTTCGATAATTAACCGCAGAATTTCATACTTTGCACCTCTCATCATGTGACCGATGTAGCGAGTTTTCCTTTCTTTGACTGTTATTAAGAGTTCTTTCTTCTTCTTCATGCGACTGAGGACTTCTTCGGTGGTTATCTTCTGCTTCCATGATATGCGCAGCATGCGACGATACAGATACATATCGAAGGCTTCTAATCTTTTCTCTACTGTTGGATCCAAGGTCCAACTCTCACAGCCATACAACAATATAGAGAAAATATAGCACCTAATCATGCGAGTT